>PVJI01002707.1:0-139525 GCA_004026765.1 Micronycteris hirsuta | reverse complement strand
GAGTGCAAAGGTTCTTTTGAATTGGTTTTTCAGGATTCTTAGGGTATATTCCCAGTAGTGGAATTGCTGGGTCAAAAGGCAATTCCATTTTCATTTTTCTGAGGAAGTTCCATACTGTTTTCCACAGTGGCTGCACCAGTCTGCATTCCCACCAACAGTGCAGTAGGGTTCCCTTTTCTCCACATCCCCTCCAACAGTTCTTGATCTCATTGATCATTTGTGTCATATTTTTAGAAACTACTTTATCTATTTTTGTTCTGATCATTATTTCCTTTTATTTACTTCCTTCTACTCAATGTATGTTTTGTTTGTTGTTTTTATTTAGTTCCTATAGGTATAAAGATAGATTAAGTAGTTGACATTTTTCTTGTTTCTTGATGTAGGACTGTATTGATATGAAATTTTCTCCTAAGACTGCTTTTGCTGTGTCCCATAGTTCATGGGTTGTTATTTTTTCATTTTTATTTCCCTCAAGATATTTTTTGAATTCTCCCTTGATCTCATTGTTAACCCATTCATCCTTTAGTAATCTGTTAGTAAGCCTCCTTGTGTTCGTGTGTTCCTCAGTTTTTTTCCTGTATGTGATTTCAAGTTCCATACCATTGTGGTCAGACAAGCTGCTTGATAGGACTTTAATCATCTTAAATTTATTGAGACTTGTTTTGTGTCCTAACTTGTGATCTATCCTGGAAAGTATTTCATATGCACTTGTAAAGACTGTACACTCCATTGCTTTGTAGTGAAATGCTCTAAAGCTATCAATTAAATCTGTCTGATCTAGTGTATCATTTAATGCCACAGTTTCCTTGTTGATTTTCTGTCTGGAAGATCTATCCATTAATGCCAATGGGGTGTTAAAGTCCCTAATTATGACTGTATTACTGTTAATCTCTCCCTTTATGTCCATCAAGATTTGCTTTATGTACATAGGTGCTCCTACGTTGGACGCATAAACATTTACTACAGTAATATACTCTTTTTGGTTTTATCTCTTTATCATTATGTAATATTCTGTTTTGCTTACTATAGGCTTGGTTTAAAGTTTATTTTGTCTGCTGTAAGTTTTACTACTCTAGCTTTTTTTTTGTTTCCATTTGCATAAAATATATTTTTACATTCATTTAGTTTCAGTTTGTGTGTTTCTTTCGATCTAAAGTGGGTTTCTTGTAGACAGCATATACAAGGTCTGTCAAAATGGTATCCAGCCATGTAATATGAAAAATAGAGACATTTATTGAAGAGGATATGGATACAAGTACATAGAACAATGATGCCTCAGTCCCCTTCAAAGTAGTCACCTTGGAACCTCACACAGTTCTCGTCAGCCATCAGCTGCCCCATTGTATTTTTGTGAATCTCATCAATGGTCTGGAATCCCTTACCTTTCAAAGGTGATTTAGTTTTGGGAAAAGCCAGAAGTCACAGGGCACCAAATCTGGGTTGTAGGGGGGCTGAGTCACCTGGGTGATTTGATGTTTTGCCAAAAATCTCTGTACAAGACATGATGCATAAGCAGGCACATTGTTGTGGTGAAGCTGCCAATCACCAGTTGCCCATATCTGTGGCCTTCCAAATCATCTGCATAGGTTCTGTGGAGGAATATTCAAGCTTAACACAAAATTTGATGCAGATTTGTTGTTCTACTTACTCAGTCATTTTGAATGTGATGACCACACAGTACACATGTTCATTCAGCGGCATCTACCACTGATTGGTACAGTGAAGTCATCGTTCACAAATGTGCATTCTAGTCCATTGTCTTTGGCTGCCAGGTTACATCGATGTCGCACAAACCATTCTCATTACATTAACAATGGCTGGACATTTTCCAGACAGACTTCATATATAGGTCTTGCTTTCTTATCCATTTCTTACCCTATGTCTTTTGATTGGAGCATTTAAGCCATTTACATTTAAACTGATTATTGATAAGTACATATTTATTGACATTTTATTCTTTTAACTCTGTTTTTTCTCTTTTTTCTCCCTCTTCTTTCTCTTCCTCTCCCTCTCCTCCTCCTCCTTCTTTTTTTTTCCTCAGGCAGGACCTTTAATATTTCTTGTAATACTGGTTTGGTGGTGATCAACTTCTTTAACTTATTCTTATCTTGGAAGTTCTTTATCTCTACCTCAATTTTATTTTTTTAATATTTTATTTATTTATTTTTAGACAGAGGAGAAGGGAGGGAGAAAGAGAGGACAGAAACATCAATGTGTGTGATTGCCTCTCACGTGTCCCCAACCAGGGATCTGGCCTGCAACCCAGGCATGTGCCCTGACTGGGAATCGAATCAGCGACCCCCTGGTTCCCAGGCCCACGCTCCATCCACTGAGCTACACCAGCCAGGGCTCTACCTCAATTTTAATGATAGCCTTGCTGTGTAGAATAGTATTGGTTGTAGGTCCTTGCCTTTCATTACCTTGTTGTTGAATATGTTGAATTTTTTGTGCCTATCCCTTCTGGCTTGCAAAGTTTCTGTTAAGAAATCAGCTGACAGTCTTACAGGAGCTCCCTAATAGGTAACTAACTGTCTTTCACTTGTGGCTTTTAAAATTCTCTCTGTGTATAATCTTTGCCATTTTAATTATGGTGTGTCTTGGTGTTGACCTCTTTGGGTTTATCTTGTTTGGGATTCTCTGTGCTTCCTGGACTTGTGTGTCTTCTTCCCATACCAAGTTAGGAAAGTTTTCAGTCATTATTTCATCAAGTAGGTTCTCGATACTTGCTCTCTCTCTTCTCCTCTGGTACCCTTATGATCTGGATGATGTTATGTTTGATGTTGTCCTAGAGGTATGTTCTCCTATCCTGATTTTTTAAATTCTTTTTTTCATTTTGCTGCTCTGATTGTTTTACGTAACCATGTCTTCTAAATTACTGAATTTTTCATTTGCTTCATCTAATCTGCTCTTGATTTTTTTCTGGTGTATTCTTCATTTTAGTTACTGTATTTTTTATTTATGACTGGTTATTTTTCTGGTTTCTATGTCTCTTACATGCTTGCTATCTTTTTGTTGAAGTTCTCACTAAGTAACTTGAACATCCTTATTACCATTGCTTTGAACTCTGTGTTTGGTAGCTTGCTTGCCTCAATTTCATTTAGTTATTTTCCTATAGCTTGTTTTATTTTCTTTCATTGGGATATATTTCTATGTCTTCTAATTTTGGCTGCCTCTCTCTGTTTGTTTCTATTCATTAGGTTTATCTGCTGTGTCTTTCAGGCTTAGTAAAGTGTCTTTATGTAGTAGGAGTCCCATGAGATCCAGTGGCACAATCTCTTTGATCACATGAGGCAGATGTTCCAGGAGTGTCTTTTATGTGGGTTATGTGTGACCACCTGCTATAGTTGTGCCTTTATTGCTGTTGGCACATCATTGTGTGGGTTGACTGTCAGGCTAGCTGGGTGTGAAGACTGGCCATGACCACAGTTTATGAGCTGCTATGCAGAGTTTGACCACATGAAGTGGAATTTGCCCCAGAGGATCTGGTGCCTGTCAAGAGCTCCCTTTCTGTGTGTCACTTGTGAAGCTAATCATGTGATGCTCTGTTATGGTCTGTAGCCAGCCACCAGATTTGTTGGTTCTGGAGTCTCATGAGAGCTTATCTGTTACAAGTGAATACTAGACACTGCCTCTGATTGGCTCAGAGCTACCTGATAAGTTACAATATAATCCACAGTGATGGTTCCCTGTGGGGTGCCTGGGCACATGTGGGAGGGGCCAAGCTGTGAACTAATTCCAGCTATCACCAGAATGCAGCCCAGGGGAGGTAAGTAAAAGGCCAAAGGCACCCTGAGACTTGCCACTGCCTGCAGGTTGCCCATAAGGCCCAGCCAGTGAGAGAGCCTTGACAGTCCATGAATTACAGGAGGGAGGGTCTCAGGGAGTCACCAGGGTGGGGCAAGTGGTGTTCACCATATTAATACAGCTTAAACATAGCACCCGTGCTAAAACTGAAGTCAATCAGCAAAAGCATCAAGGTATACTGAGGCCAACCACCACCTGCCTGGGGCCTTTGGACAGGGTATAGCTAGTATACTTTACCAGGCTAGTGGCAAATTAAGATTTGGCATTGTGGAGGGAGGACTTAACACAAGAAATTCAGCATCTGTTGGCCATGCAGAAAGATGGCCCTCGATGTGCAGCACACAACTCACTTTTTCCTTGTCTCTGACTGTCCCTTCCCCAAGCTTGCATAATATTCCTCCACAGTTTGTTTGTTTTTTCATTAAGACAAAGTATAATGCAGACCCAGGCTGGTTGCCGCCAATGAAGCCTTAAGCATTGTGCAAGTTGGGTAGGGCAGGGCCTCAGGGAGTGGCCAGGGTTGAGCTAGTGTAGCTCGCCAGGCTAATTCTATGTGGGAAGAGCTCCAAACTCAGTAAAGATGGAGCTGAGGGCCATGTGGGAAGATGAATCAACACAGGTACATTGGCAGCTGTTATTTCAGCCCTCTGCCCTAAAACATATAACTCAGTTTTATCTGTATGACTCTGGCACCCCCACAAGCCACTGTCTCTTATCCAAAGCCCAGGGTGAGTGCCTGTGAGCAAGAGTTTGTGAACTGTCTCTTTAAGAGGGACACCAGGTTTCCAGCAGTCTTATATCTCACCAGACAGACAGAATCCCAGCTGATTTTCACTACCAGATGTTATGTGGGATCTTCTTCCTGGCACTAGTGTTTTGGAGTGGGGAGCTGAGACCCCCTCCCTCCTCAGGTTGGGGGGTGGTGCTTCTGAAGCTGAAATATCTCTCCAGATTCTCGACCCCCACATGTGGGTATCAGGCAAGGCTACTTTGCCTCTCCACTCTCCTACCAGTTTCCACATGGCTTCTGTAAATTTTTAGTTATAGAACTTCTGTTCAGCTAGTATTTGGATGTTTATCCAGCTTGGTTGCTCTATTAGTTAGTTGTAATTTGATGTGATCATGGGAGGAAATGAGTTCAGCTTTTGTAACATATCTCACACATATGTTAACATATCTTCTACATGATTGTTAACTTAATATTTCTCTTTAAGTCAATGCATTTCTTTTTTTAAATTCAATACATATTTTAGCCTGTCCTAAGTAACAATATCTATGACTTCACAAACATACTGTTGTATTTATGAATTTTATAATATTAATAAAATTAATACATACTCAAATTAATATTCGCATTAAAAATATTTATCTCTGTACCAAGTTTAATTGACTCACAAACCAATCAATGGTACACATTTCATACAAACCTATCAGTAATACACATTCCACACTTAGGAGCCACTGAGACATATAACTCTGCAGTTCTATCACTTGCCCAAGATCACATAGCTGGTATCACCAGGTCTTCCAACCTCTTGTCTTGAATGTGTTCTACTGGACTGGGCTATATCTCTGTGGATACCAATGAACAGATCTGGATCAAGGAATCAGATGGAGATAATATGAAAGCTTAGCTTAGTGCAAAGCAATGGAAATGTTACTGTCAACACAAATATATGTGAGATACAGAAAATAAGGGGTGGAGCATGAGGTGGCAATTGGATGACTAAAGTCATTCATGTTTCTTTCAGAGGCTCCTAACGTCATATGACACCAGCTTTCATATTCAGCTCCAGGGAATTCTCACTCTGTAGTTTAACCCTGGGTTTTGCTATGTAGTATAGTTATGACTGGTCAACTAACCTATGACTGTGGTTCACTTGCACACCCTGTACACAGAACTGCTCATCAGGCAAGAACCCCCCAAAAGTTAAATTTGTAAGTTATCTATTTCCCTTAGAAAGTTCAAAGATTATATTTTTCCACAAAGTGAAAAAATACGTGATGGGAAACACATTAATGTACTGAGCACAAATTTGGGAGTCAAAGTTTCTGAATCCTTACCTTTGTTCTCCCACTGATTCAGATTTAGAAAAACAAGCATTTTCAAGAAGCTTCCAGAATAAACGTTTACCTTGGTTCAATTCAAAGCTAGCTTCACCATAAAGACCTCTTTTTACTTGTAAGGGAGTGACTATGTTGGCATTTGTACAGAATGGAAACTTCTTTTAATGAGTTCTTTCACTGGATCAGCTCAGCAGAAACACTGGTTCTGGACCAATTCCTTTCCAGAACTTACCCCATTAGAAGTACCTCCTCTGAGATAAGTGACTGCATATTTATAATCTAGGTTTAATGAGCGCTGCTGATCCCAACGGAGCTGTGATAGCCCAAGTAGAATCACAACAGTCTAAATCATGGAGTGCTAGATTGGATTCTGCCAAAAAAATTCTGCTATAGCAGCCATGGATCCAGGATAGTAAATATTCGCTTCGTCATTGTTATCATGAAAAGGAGAACACAGATTTGTTTTTTACTGATTTATCCAAAGAACTTTGGAAAAACTCAAGGCTGATCCTTTACTGACCTGCTAAGACACACACCAACTTTACCATCACAACTTATATATCCACTCATTTTCTCTCTAACGTTAACCCTTTTTTGTACAATTTTTTCATTGAGATATATGTAATGTTATATTAGTTTCAGGTGCATGACATAATGATCTGACATATGTACATATTTTGAAATGATCACCACAATATATCTACTTACCATGCATCACTGCACATAACTACAATTTTTAATTATGATAACAACTTTTAAGATCTACTCTCTTAACAATTTTCAAATATTAACACAGTATTATCAATACAGTAACTATGCTATATCCCCAGGATTTATTTATTTATTTTATAAATCTAATAAATAGTTTGATCATCTTCACACATTTCACCATTTCACCACCCCCACCATTCTCTTCTCTGTCTGTAATTTGGGGGGTTGTTTGTTTAATTTGTTTTTATTTGTTTTTAGATTCTATACATAATTGAGATTATATGGTTTTTTTCTTTCTATGGTTGACAGGTCATTAGCATAGTTCCTTCACGGTCCATCCATATTGGTGCAAATGATAGGATTTCCTTCTTTTGTACGACTATAATAATCCATTATATGTATATGACCACCTTTTCTTTATCCACTCATCTATCAATGACACTTAGGTCGTTTCCATGTATTGGCTATTGTTAGCTCATGCTGCAATGAACATGAGGGTACAGCTATCTTTTCAAATTAGTGTTTTGGTTTTCTTTAGATAAATACCCAGAAGTGGAATTGCTAGATCATACGGTACTTTTTAATTTTTTGAGGAACCTCCATACTGTTTTCTATCTGTGTATTTTCATTTGAAAAATGTCTATTCAGATTCTCTATTCATTTTTTAATCAAGTTGCTTGTTTTTGCTATTGTGTTGTATGAGTTTTTATATATTTTGATTATTAACCACTTATCAAATATATTATATGCAAATATTTACTTCCATTCTTTAGATTGCTTTTTTATTTGAGGTTCCTTATGCTCACTTGAAGCTTTGTAGTTTTACATCTATTTTTGTCTATTTTTTCTCTCTTTTGCTTTTGTTGCCTTTGCTTTTGGTTGCAAAATAAAAAACTTATTGGCAACTGATGTCAAGGAGCTTACCACTTGCTTTTTTCTTTTTTAGGAATTTTAAGGTTTCATGTCTTAAGTACAAATCTTTAATCCATTTTGAGTTTATTTTTGTGTATGATATGAGATAATGGTCATTTTGCTAGTGCCATGTATTGAAGAGTCTATTCTTTCTCCACTATATATTATTTTTCGCTCCTCTGTCACAAAGTAATTGACCACATATCTGTGTATACTTCTGGGTTCTCTATTCTGCTCCACTGAACTAGTATCTGTTTTAAACCACTAGAATACTGTTTTGATTACTATAGCTTTGCAAGATAGTTTAAAATCATGATGAATAATGCCTCCTGCCATGTTCTTCTTCCTCAAGATTGTAACAGTTATTCAGAGTCCTTTGTGGTTCCATGCAAGTTTTAGGATTGTTTGTTCTATTTCTGTAAAAAAATGCCATTGGAATTTTGATAAGGATTACATTGAAAAGGTAGATTGCTTTTCTACAGGTAGCATGGATATTTTTTAAATATTTATTCTTCCAATTCATGAGCATGGAATATCTCCTTATTTGTTTGTGTCTTACTCAATTTCTTTCATCAGTGTTTTGTAAGATTAAGTATACAGTTCTTTTGCCTCCTTGCTTAAATGTATTCCTAGGTACTTTATTGTTTCTAACACAACATCAAATAAGGTTGGTTTCCTCAATTCATCTTTCATACACTTTGTTAATAGTATGTTAATTTTATTACTTTTTTACCCTGCAACTTTACTAAAATTATATATTAGTTCTAACAAATTTTTGGTGGAAACTTTAAACTCTACATATAATATCATGTTTATTCTGTGATTTATAAATAAACATAGTTTTACTTCTTCTTTTCTGATATGCATGCCTTTTGCTTCTATATATTTCATAATTGCTCTGGCTAGGATTGTGAATACAATGTTGAATAAAAGTGGTGAGGGTGGGCATCCTTGTATTATTCCTAATCATGGAGGTAAGCTTTCAGCTTTTCACCATTGAGTGTGATATCAGCTGAGAACTTGTCATACATAGCCTTTAAAAGTTGAGGTACAGAGCCCTGGCTGGTGTAGCTCAGTGGATTGAGCGCGGGCTGGGAACCAAAGGGTCCCGGTTCGATTCCCAGTCGGGGCACATGCCTGGGTTGCAGGCCAGGTCCCCAGTGAGGGCCATGTGAAAGGCAACCATACAATGCTGTTTCTCTCCCTCTCTGTCTCCCTCCCTTCCCCTCTCTCTAAAAATAAATAAAAATAAAATCTTTAAAAAAAAAAAAGTTGAGGTACATTTCTTTTATATCAACTATCTTGAGAGTTTTTATCATAAATGGATATTGAATTTTGTCAAATGCATTTTACAAATCATGTGACTACCTTCCAATATGTTAACGTGGTGTACCACATTAATGGATTTGCATATGTTAAACCATCTTTGCATCCCAGAGATAATATCATTTGATTATAATGAATGGTTCTTTAAAATGCTGGTAAATTTGGTTTGCTAGTATTTCAATGAGCTTTTTTGCATCGTTTCATCATGGATATTGATCTGTATTTTGCTTTCCTTGTTGTCTCCATTTCTGGCTTTGGTGTCTAGGTAATGCTGGATTTGTAAATGTTTAGAAGTGTTCCCTTCTCCTTTATATGTTGGAAAACTTTGAAAAGTATTGGCATTATTTCTTCTATAAATGTTTGGTAAAATTTACTAATGAAGTCATCTGGTCCAGGGATTTCTTCATTGGGAGATTTTTTTACTGCTGATTCAATCACATTACTAGTAATTGGTCTGTTAAAATTTTCCATCTCATCCTAATTCAGTCTCAGTAGGTTGTATATTTCTAAGAATTTTTCTATTTCACTAGGATATCCAATTTGTTGAAGTATAGCTGTTCATAGTAGCATCTTATAATCCTTTGTATTTATGTAGTATCAAATATAATGTCTTCTCATTCATTTCTGATTTTATTTTTGCTCTCTCTTTTTTAATCTTGGCAAATCTAGTCAAAGAATTATCTTTTAAAAAGACAAGGTCTTTATTTTATTGCTTTTTGCTTCATCTTTTTTTAGTCTCTATTTTATTTATTCCCCTTCTTACTTTTTAATTTTATTTATTTATTTTTAGAGAGAGAGGAAGGGAGGGAGAAAAAGAGTAAGAGAAACATCAATGTGTGGTTGCCTCTCACGTGGCCCCTACTGGGGACCTGGCTTGCAACCCTGGCATGTGCCCTGACCGGGAATCAAACTGGTGACCCTCTGATTCACAGCCCGCGCTCAGTCCACTGAACTACACCAGTCAGGGCTATTTCCATTATTATTCTTATTTTTCCTTTCTTTTTATAACTTTGTGCTAGGTTATTCTTTTTTTTCTGAGTCTCTGAGGTGTACAGTTAGGTTGTCTATTTGAGGTCATATTTATTGAAGTAGGCATTTATCACTAGAAACTTTCCCTTTTAAAAAAGTTTTCCTGGCCCTGACTGGCATGGCTCAGTTAGTTAAGCATTGTCCTACAAAGCAAGAGGTTGCTGGTTCAATTCCTGGTCAGGGAACATGTCTGGGTTGTATGTAAGTCAGGTCCCTGGTTGGGGAGGTGCAAAAGAGAATCAACTGATGATTCTGTATCATATCAGTGTTTCTCTGCCTCTCTTTCCCCCTCTTTTCTCCTCTCTCTAAAAATAAAATAAATAAAATCTTTTTTTTTAAGTTTTTCCTGTATCATATAAGTTTTGGCATGTTGTATTTCAATTTTTTTTAAGATTTTATTTATTTATTTTTAGAGAGAGGGGATGAGAGGGAGAGAAACAGCAATGTATTGTTGCCTCTCACATGGCCCTCACTGGGAACCTGGCCTGCAACCCAGGCATGTGCCCTGACTGGGAATCGAACCAGGACCCTTTGGTTCCCAGCCTGCACTCAATCCACTGAGCTACACCAGCCAGGGCTGTATTTCAATTTTTATCTCAAGAATTTTTTTACTTTCTTTTGAGCTCTTTTTTGTCACATTGGTTGTTCAATACCATGTTGTTTAATCTCCATGTGTTTGTGAATTTTCCAGACATTTTTAGTAATTGATTTTTATTTTTATACTATTGTGATTTAAAAAGTGCTAGACATGATCTCGATATTTTAAAATTTATTAAGATATTTTGTTGCTTAATACATAATTTACCCTGGAGAATGAGCAATGTGTACTTGCGAAGAATGTGTATTCTGTTGCTTTTCTATGAAATATTCTATAAATCTCTGTTAGGTTTATCTGATCTAGTGTGGCATCTAAAGCCAATGTTTCTTTATTAATTTTCTGTGGGGATAATCTTTCCATTGATGAAAATGGGGTATACTGTTTACATGCCTGTATACCTCTGTAGGGTGGCAGGATCTCTATCCAGGTAGTTTGGCCTACCTGCAAGGTCACCACAACACATTACCTGTCACATTTCCCAGAGCACAATTCAGTTCAGATCAAACAGGGTAAGCAGGTTCAACAGGGCATTACCACCCAGTACTGGCCTCTCCACCCAGATCTGCTCGAGCCAAGTAGTTCAGCGCCACCACCCCCACAGAAACCAAAAGCAAGTGACCAGCTCCAACCAGCCTGCCAACCACCCAGTACACACAGACTGCACAGAGGTTGTTTCTACACAGAGCCACTTTTTCAAGACAGAGAGAGAGGTATTTTGTCTAATTTATATAAACAAACATAAAAACTCAAGCGAAAGGAGAAAACTGAAGAATATGTTTCAAATGAAAAAATATTTTAAATCCCCCCAAAAAATAATAAAATGGAGATAAATAATTTGTTTGAAAAAGAATGAAAAGAAATGATCATAAAGATGCTCAACAAACTTGAGAGTTGAATAAAGGAACTTAGAGAGATTTTCAGCAAACAGAAAGTATAATGAAGAACCAAGCAGAGCTGAATAATATAATAACTGAGATTAAAAAATACACTAAAATCATCAACAGTAGATTAGCTAATACAGAAGAATAGATCAGAAACATAGAAGACAGACTAATGGAGATTAACTAATCAAACTGCAAAAAGAAAGAAGAATTTAAGAATTAGCATTGTTAAAAGGAACGCTGCAACATCAAACACATGAACATTATGGGGATCCCAGAAGAACAGAAAGGGAGCAAGGGGCAGAAAGTGTATTTGAAGAAATAATGTCTGAAAATTTATCTAACCTGGAAAAGGAGACAACATTCAGGTTCAGGAAGCACAGAGATTTATAAATAAGGTGAAACCAAAGAGACATAGAACAAGACACTTTGTAATTCAAACGGCAAAAGTTAACATTAGAGACAGAATCAGAAAGGAACTTCGTTAAGGAGAAAAGGAAATAAGAAATTATGAGAAAAGTAAAAGAATCTCATAGGTAAAGTCAAATATTAAAAAAACACACACAGTGAATCAACCATTTAAAAATAGCTATTACACTGCAGATGATGTGAGAGAATATTTGCTATCTGAGCAGGGGTGTGGACCTCCCTGACCTCTAAGATTGCTGATGAAAAGAAAAAAAAAAACAGCTATTACACAAGGAGGTAAAAGATCTGCACTCAGAAAACCATACAACACTGAATAAAGAACTTAAGGAAGACACAAATAAATGGGCACATATACCATGTTCATAGATTGGAAGAATTAACATCATTAAAATGTCCATACTACTAAAGCAATATACAGTTCAACACAATCCCTATCAAAATACCAATGACTTATTTCACAGATATAGAAAAAATACTTCAAAAATTTAAATGGAACCATAAATGAACCCAAATAGCCTCAGCAATTTCGAGAAAAAAGAACAAAGTTGGAGCAATCACAATACCTGATATCAAACTATATTATAAGACCATGATAGTCAAAATACTCTGGTACTGGCATAAGAACAGATACATAGATCAATGGAACAGAATAGAGAGCCCAATAAACCCAAGTCTCTATGATCAATTAATATTTGAGAAAAGGGGCAGGAACATAAAATGGAATAAAAATAGCCTCTTCAGCAAATGGTGTTGGGAGATCTGGACAGCTACATGCAAAAAAATGAAACGAGACCATCAACTTACACCATACACAGAAATAAACTCAATATGGATAAAAGACTTAAATATAAGTCATGACACCATAAAATTCTTAGAGGAAAACATAAACAGGAAAACTTCACATATCCCACACAGCAATATTTTCTCTGATAGGTCCCCTAGGGTAACAGACATAAAGGAAAGAATAAACAAATGGGACTACATCAAATTAAAGAGCTTCTGCACGGCTGAAGAAAATATCAACAAAATGAAAAGGGAACCAACCATATGGGAAAACATATTTGCCAATGATACCTCAGACAAGGGTTTGAGCTCTAAAATATATAAAGAACTCACACAACTCCACACCAGGAAGACAAACAATGCCATTAAAAATTGGGCAAAGGACTGAAACAGACACTTCTCCAAGGAGGACATACAGAGGGCTCACAGACACATGAAAAAATGCTCAGCATCACTAGCCATCAGAGAGATGCAAATTAAAACCACAATGAGATGCCAATTCACACCGGTCAGAATGGCCATCATTAATAAATCAACAAACAAGTGCTGGTGAAGATGTGGAGAAAAAGGGAACTCTTGTGCACTGTTGGTGGGAATGAAGAAAAGACAAATAAAATTGACAAACCTTTTAGCCAAACTCATCAATAAAAAAGAGAAATGGCCCATATAAGTAAAATCATAAATGAAAGAATGTATAATCTTCTAACTACAGAAATACAAATGATTTTTAAAAGATACTACAAACAAGCATATGACAAAAAAAAAATTGCAACCTAGAAGAAATGGATAAACTTGTAGAAGTATACAACATTTCAAAACTAAATCAGGAAGAAACACAAAAGCTTAACAGATCAATTACTAGCAATGAAATGAAAGCAGGTAATTTAAAAAACTTCCAACAAATACAAGTCCAGGACTACAGCTTCGCAGGCAAATTCTACCAAACATTTAAAGAAGACTTAATACCTATCTTTCTTAAAATATTCCAAAAAATTGAAGAGAAATAAATGATTTAAAACACACTGTATGAAGCTATAATTACCCTGATACCAAAACCAGACAAAAACATTATTTTTTAAAAGAAAATTACAGGCTAATCCCTGATACTAAAACCAGACAAAAATATTATTAAAAAATTACAGGCCAATATCCTTAATGAACATACTTGCAAAAATTGTCAGCAAAATATTAGCAAACTGGATTCAACAATACATTAAAAGGATTATGCACTAAGACCAAGTAAGATTTATCCCAAAGGAGCAAAGGTGGTTCAACATCATATCAACAAAATGAAGGCTAAATACCATGTGAATATCTCAACAGCTGTGGAAAAAGCATTTGACAAAATTCAACATCCTTTTATAATAAAAACTCTAAACAAAATGAGTATGGAGGGAACACCCCTGAACATAAAGACTGTATATAAAAAAACCCAGTCTAGCATCAGACTCAACACTAAATGCTAAAGACTTTTCTCCTAAGATCAGGAACAAGACAAAGATGTCCACTCTCACCATTTGTATTCAAGGTCCTAGCCAGAGCAATTAGACAAGAGAAAGAAAAGTCACCTGAGTTTTAAAGAAAGAAGTAAAACAGTCATTATTTGCAGATGGCATGATACTATACATAGAAATACCTAAAAACTGCACAAAAAAAACTATTAGAACTAATCAATGAATTCAGTAAAGTTGCAAGATACAAAATCAATATACAAAAATGTTGTTTTTATACAGAAATACTAAACAATACCATTTACAATTACATCTAAAGCATAAAACACATTTAAACAAATTTAACCAAAGAGGGAAGACCTGTCCTCTGAAAACTATAAAACATTGAGAAGAACACTGAAGAAGATATAATAAATGGAGGGATATACCATGCTCATAGATTAGAAGGATTAATATTACTAAAATAACTGCATTACCTAAAGTAACATACAGATTCAATACATTCCCTGTTAAAATACCAATGGCATTCTTCTCAGTACCAAAATAACTAATCCTAAAATTTATATGAAACCACAAAGACTTCGAATAGCCAAGGAAAAGAACTAAGTGGAAGGTATCCATAAAAAAAGCTTATTCCATGAAACCTTCTTTAATAATTCAACATTAAGATCTCCCTTCTCTTTATTCCAAGTCTATTTATTATGGTCAAAGCTTAACCTCTTAATTATTTACTGCCTGTTCTGGATAGTCACATGTTCTTCTCATTTTCCCAATTTGATTATAAAAAGGGGAAACCAAGATTTTCCTTCTTCTCAGGCCCATTAACAGTCCTAAAACAGCGCTGAGCTTGTGAGAGTCAGACAGATTTAATCTACTCTGATCACTCTGATAACAACAGTGTTTTCTGCTTAATAAATACAGTAGAAGTAGAAGAGCAACAGATAAAACTATTTTTTTGAATTTGTTTCCCTCCAATTGATGTAAGAAAATGCACAGTTGAAGAGAAAGGCATACACGTAAGTGTAATACATTCCACCCCTCTGTGCTGTCTAAATCTAAGATGGATTATGAGGTGTAGTAGCCAAAATGAGAAGGTAGAATAGGATAGGACAGTCTCTATACCTGACTACAAGAAATTGAGTGTGAACTTGTTCCATGGAATCTCTCCTTAGCACTTTGGGGCTGATTCAAACTGTTCTTAGTCAGCAAATGCTGCTTTTAATTAGTAAGTGTCTGTAAATGAGTGAAATGGAAATAAACATTGAGTTGCACACCTGTGGAAGTTCTTGCACACTCAAGAAAAAAATGAGCATATACAGATCTTAGTTTCTACGAGGAATCAGCTCAGAGAAGTAGGACTAATGAGGTCAGTTAACCCGTGGTCATCTGAATGTAGAGCAAACATCAAAGGCACCAAAATGAAAGGTAAACACACTTAAACTTTAAAGTTTTTCTCTCAGAGTCCCAGCTTGTCTCACTGAGTGTGTAGCTCAGATCATAAACCAATGCTGGCAAAATCTGGAAGATTCCTCAGACACAGTTGGGTGGCAGAAGTTTGTTTTCACATGAAAAGGGAAATTCTCTTACATTCTGAAATCCCTAGGAGCTCTTTGAAGACCTCAGAAGATATCAGACTTACAGAGTCCGAATTTCAGTATGGTCAGGGTTCCTTCTTTTTAATATTCTCTTCCTAAGACATATGGCAATTGTTATTTATAGCTACTTCCTAAAGTTAATAGGTTATTACCTGAAAGTAAAGGAAAACATTATGGAAGCCAACTCTCCATTGTAGAAGCTTATGTGGATAAAAAGTGAAAAAATTCTAAGAATTAGGGTATTACACATTGTTTTTCTGATTTATTAATTGATCTAGTATTATATTTGTACATTAACAATTCAACAATTTTTTTCAGTAATTAGGCCAGTCACTTTACTGAATTGGTTATTTAACAAGAGGTGTAAGAACAAAGAACACATATTATATTTGGTTCTGTTCATTGTCATAAACAGAGACCAAGAATCAAATTGCTAATGTTTATCAAGGGCAAGATTTAAAAAGAAATGCCTTGAAGAAGCACTCACTGGTAACTGGCACTCAGAATTTTATAAAGGTACTGACCAGTATCACAATTGTGGAGTGGGCCCTGGCTGGGGTAGCTCAGTGGATTGAGTGCGGGTTGGGAACTAAAGGGTCCCGGTTCGATTCCCAGTCAGGGCACATGCCTGGGTTGCAAGCCAGGTCCCCGTGAGGGCCATGTGAAAGGCAACCACACATTGCTGTTTCTCTCCCTCTCTGTCTCCCTCCCTTCCCCTCTCTCTAAAAAAAATAAATAAAAATAAAATCTTTAAAAAAAAAATTGTGGAGTGGACAAAAGTTCTCCTGGGACCTCTTACACCTTAGTCACTTAAAATAAAAATGTTTTTTTGATCTGGTTCTTTTATGAGGTAATATTTGTGATTATTCTTTTTTTAAGATTTTATTTATTTATTTTAGAGAGAGGGGAAGGGAGGGAGACAGAGAGAGAGAGAAACAGCAAGGTATGGTTGCCTCTCACATGGCCCTCATTGGGGACCCGGCCCGCAACCCAGGCATGTGCCCTGATGGGGTGATTATTCTTTTAATAGCTAGAATTTATTGTGGCCAATGAGATATACAGATTAATATTAAATTCTCACAGTAACACTGTGAAATAGATACTACTAACATCTTCATTTTGCAGATGAGGAAACTGAGCATCAGAGAGCTTGACTGACTGCCTGTTTGTGTAATTAATGGGGTGGGGACCAGGAATTCCAGTCCAAGCTGTCTGACTGCAGAGTCCATACATCTAACTCTTATTTTATACTGATTCACCTTATAATCTTCTTCTTTAATCTATTCAGATGTATTAATGCAGAATTTCAATAGGAAATGATTAAGAAGATGGGCTTTGAATTCAGATGGATCTGGATTTGAATCCCAGCTCTACATACTAGATGTGTTACTTAGGCATTTTACTTAACTTTTATAATCTTTCATATTTTTTCTTCTGTAAAACAAGCTTAATAACAACCACTTAACAGGGTTGGTGTGAGGATTAAATTGGCATGATGAATGTCAAATGCCTTGCACACAGTAGATGCTAGTTTATTACCCTTTCTTCAAAGCGACCTCCCATTAACCACCACAGAGAGCCCCTATAAATAGAGCCTGGCTGCTTTTCCACTCGTACTGCCACCACTACCACCAGAACTCTCAACCAGGCTTGTTATTCCTCTGCCACCCAGCCTGGTAACGCCTCATGTGTGTGTTCATACATGTCAACTTTTCTTGCCTCCTCCCAAACTTCAATTTACATGTCTGTGTACTCTGTGAATAATAATGCTATAAGTATATTACCCTTTCCAATTTTAATATTTATTTGTATTTTATTAGGGCCATCTAAAGACACACCACCTTGTTTCGGGAATAGGACCATGAGTCCATAGAAAAAAAAATCAGGATAAGTTAAATGAAGAAACATACAAAGTGCCCATCAGTAGATGAGTGGATTAAAACTGTGGTACATTTACACAATAGAATAGTATTCAACTGTAAAGGAGGAAATCTTACCTTTTGTAACTGCATGGATAGAACTGGAGAATGTTATGCTAAGTGTTATAAGCCAGTTGATGAAAGACAAATACCATATGATCTCACCTATAAGAGGAATCTAATGAACAAAGTAAACTAATGAGCAAAATAGAACCAGAGACACAGAAACATGGAACAGACTGACAGCTGCCAGAGGGGAGGGCAGAGGGGGATAATGATGGAAAGAAGGAGAAGGGACTAGTCAAGGAACACATATGAATGACCCACAGACATGGACAATGATGCAGGGATTGGATGTGGGAGTAGGGAATGGGGGGATGGGCAGAAGATGGCAAATGGGAAAAATTGGGACAACTGTAATAGAGTAAATAATAATTTAATAAGATAAGACACACTGGAATAGATTCAAAGTGACAAAATTGGAGGAGGCATGAGAGGTATTCTACTATACATTACTCAGAGAATAAAAAAGAATTTTCCAAGATCACAAAATGTTAGAACCAAAAGGTTAGTTAGATCTTTGAATCCTAGTCAAATTATCTTTCTAAAATCCCACACTGCCTCAAATTGTTTGTTTGTTCAAGAACAAAATAAAACTTTTTAATCCATGTATAAAGAGAAAAACAGAAAAATAAATTCTAATCAACAAATAAAATAAACAATAGAAGGTCAATCTCAAACCTCTTAATGAGAGGATTACCAAATCTTGAGTTAACCGGTGCTCTTAACAGCTTTATCTAATATTGACTTTGATTATCCCATGATTCTCACCCATAACTCCAGGGGTGAAATTGGGAATTTCCTGCTTCCCATTGCCACTTACTTCCATATAAAAACTCTCTTTATCACATACTAATATTTTTCTATTTTGAGGTGCATGCCTTTTCTACTACCTTTTCCTTCCACTTTGATGATATCTGTCGACCACTGCCACAGTCCATATGGACTCCAGTTCTGCTCTACTTTACCACTGTAAATCCTGACATCATCTAGAGGTATGTCCATGCCCATGTAGTTAATCCACTACTACCATAGCCTGATGATTTTTTAACCTTTTAATCTACAACTAATTTTTTACAAAATCTTTTTCAGACACCCAATCTTTTGGCCACATCTGAACAGTGTCATAAGGCAAAACTGCCTCATCTATAAAACATAAACTCAGACATCTCACTAATGCATCTGCAAGACAAACTAGTTCCCATTCTCTTAAGTCTTTTTCTCCTCTTACTCTCTGACCTGCAGTCATTTAACCCCTCCCTTTATCCCTTTATCCCTTTATCCTAGGGCACAACTTGTCTCTCTCTTTACTTCCTTCCGTATCTGGTTTGGATACCTTGGACCTCAATTTCTCTCTTTCCCAGGACTCTCAATTCCCTTTCTCGGTTATCTAAATTACATCTGCCTTGCTAAACTCCTGTCCTGGAGGCAATCTAAGCACCTTCATTCTCTGCCGTTGAACCCAAGCCCCTGAGTGCTGCAAAGGAGAAAACCACACAATCATGAAGACAGTGGCCACTAAAAATCTTGTCTAACAAGGCTTCAGTGCAGCTCAGGAATTCTTCCAGTCAATTCCTTCTCCATTGTCCTCATGAGTAATTCCAAGCCTCTTTTCTGAATCCTCATCACAACTGCCCCTACTTTTGACAACTGCCCCTACTTTTGACAACTGCCCCTACTTTTTACAGATGACATAATCTCCTACTTGTTGAGAAAAATAGAGGTCATCAGGTAGGAACTTCCATGATTTCCTGTCTCTAAACCTACAAATCTGTCTGCATGTGTAGCCATTATTTCCTCCTCTCTTCTTAATAGCTCACTGAAAAGTAGTATTCCTTTTTCCATTGCTTATCTCATCCTCTCCTTCTTCCCTGATAGTCTTGCAATTTTCCTCCTACTGTCCCTCTCTTCAGCATCCTTAAAAACAACCATAGAGGTATCAACAACAATTATTTTCTAGTCCTACCTTCCCTCTTGTTTTCTCCTTCTCTACTTTCCTTCAGAGGCAAATTAATTTAAAAAATTAGGCTTTCTCCACTGTATTACCACCAACTTACTCCTCAATGTACAGTAATTTGGCTTCCATGCCAACCACTACTCCCACAAGGGCCACTGATGTCTTCTTAGATTCTACAGTCACTGGATTATTTTAAACCATGAACATACTTAACATCTCTGGTCATTTACAATGTATCAAAATGTATCCTATTCCTTGAGAAAATCTCTCCTCCCATCTCCCTAGCTATTGTTTAGTTTCCAATAAGGGATCATCCTTCTGTAGTATACTACATACTTTCATCCTTGTGTTCTTTTTCACTCAATAGATTCTCATTTTATCTAGATCCCATTTCAGATTTGTCTTCTAAGATTTATGTTTGTAACTATATATGAGACATCTTCACCTGAATGGACAACAAGCAAAAACTCCATCTGAAAATTTTCAATAATACATAATTCCCCTACCCCTATCTCAAACTCTAACTCTTCCAAAGTCTTCTATCTTTGTAATAACACAATCATCTACTCCATCACTCAAGTCAGAAATCTTGGAATCATCCTGGACAACTCCACTCCTTCCTTATTCAAATTAATTATAAACACAACTAATTTCTTCCTTCTTTTTCAGTTGTTTTTACCTCTAAGTCATCACCTCAGAATTTGTCATCTGGACTAAGAATAGCCCCCAAATTTTATGCTCCCTTCCTTTCTTCCCTTCCTAATTGATTCTCCATGGAGCATTTAGAATAATCATCTGCACCAAACCAGTATTATGTGAAATGATAAAGGATCTTCTAGAAGAAGAAGGAGAAGGAGCAGGAGAAGAAGGAGAAAGAAGAGGGGGAGGAGGAGAAAATATAAAAATATGAATAAAATGGCAATAAATACATATCTACCAACAATTGAATCTAAATACCAAAATAAATGAACAAGAAACAGACACAGAAACAGACTCATAGATACAGAGAACATTTTCACAGTTACCAGATGGGAGGGAGGGTGGAGGGGAGGGGTGGCTGAAAAGGTGAAAGGATTAAGAAATACAAATTGGCCCTGGTTGGTGTGACTCAGTGGATCGAGCACCAGCTTGTGAGCCAAAGGGTTGCCCGTTCGATTCCCAGTCAGGGCACATGCCTGGGTTGAAGGCCAGGTCCCCAGGTTGGGGTACATAAGATGTAACCACACATAGAGGTTTCTCTCCCTCTCTTTCTCCCTCCCTCCCCTTCTCTCTAAAAATAAATAAATAAACAATATTTTTTAAAAATTTTAAAAAACAATAAAAAAATAAATACAACTTGGTAGTTACAGAATAGTCATGGGGATATAAAGTACAACATTGGGAATACAGTCGTCCCTCACTATATCACGGTTCACTTATTGCAGCTTCACTGTATCACGGGTTTTTTTTTTAATATATCTAATTCTGTATTGTCGAGTTTTCGCTATATCGCGGGGTTTTGCAACATATAGATATTTATACAGGTATTTGGTCAGAATGGCCAAAGAACTTCAGCAAGTGGCTGAAGAATGGGACCCTCAGATGCTTTGTTTGTTGCACTTTGTAAATACAATTGAGAGTGGCATGTCAGTTTATAAAAACCTTCTCACTCAGAAGAAAAAGCAGCACCAGCAACTTCCATAACTATGTTCATCACTCAGACAAAGAGATCAGTTACCCGTATGCCTTTAGCGGAAATAGAAGTTACGGCCCAGGGCAAAGATACTGCACCACCTGATGAAGCACCTGATGAAGTAGTGCCTTCAGAAGAGCTGTGATGCTCTTCTTGGCTGTGCAGTACATTCTTCTCACCGTCATCACCTTCATCGCCATCAGTACTGCACAGCTACATAATTCATGATCGTCATCATTCAAGTTGTAGTATACTTCACTGGTGAGTACCCATATAGAATTTTATATGTTGTTAAAATTACGTAGGTTTAAGAGTGTAGAAAGAGTGTTTAAGAGCATATGAAGTGTTTATAAGAGTGTGGGGAAGGTTAATAAGAGTGGGAAAGGTTTATAGGAGTGTGGGAAGGGTTTATAAAGCCTTAAAGTATATACAAATAATAAAATAAGTATAACGCCGCTACTTTGTGGATTTTCACCTATCGCAGGGGTCTCTGGAACATAACTCCCGCAATAGGTGAGGGATCACTATAGAGTCAATAATATTCTAATAACTATGTACGGTGTCAGATGGGTACAAGATTTATCAGGATGATCACTTAGTAACATATAATGTCTACTAGTGTATACAACTGAAACTAATATAATAGTGTATGTCAACTATGATTGAAAACAAAAAATGATGAAAAAATATAAATTTCCTGAAGTAATCTTCCTGATGGCCAAATATAATCATGTCATTTTATTATTTTTTTCATTATGAAACTATTGTTTATTTTTTCCAATTTCAGTTGATATACAATATTGTTAGTTTCAGCTGTAAAAGAATTTTTTAATTATTTTGCATAAAAAATACACACAGTTGAAAAGCAATTTAGAAAAACATCTTCAATACATGTGACCCAGAGTGGACTATTTTTTTGAAATTTCTAAATTTTTTAAAATTATGGTTTAAATTCAATATTATTTTGTATTAGTTTCCAGTATACAAGCATAGTGCTTAGACAATCATATACTTTACAAAGTGTTCTCTCTCATATTTCCACTACTGAACTAGAAACATACATAGTTATTAAATATTACTCACTGTACTCCCTGTGCTGTACTTTACATCCCCATGACTATTTTGTAACTACCAATCTGTACTTGTTAATCCCTTCACCTTTTTCACCCAGCCTCACTACCCTCTTTCCTCTGGCAACCATCAGTCTGTTCTCTTTATCTATGATTCTGTTTCTGTTTGGTTTGTTCATTTATATTGCTGCTTAGATTCCACATATAAGTGAAATTATGTAGTATTTGTCTTTCTCTCACTGACTTATTTCAGTTAGCATAATACCCTCTAGGTCCATCCAAGCAGTCACAAATGGTAAGATTTTATTCTTTTATAGCCTAGCAGCATTCCATTGTGTAAATATACCACTGCTTTTTTAAGCACTCATCCATTGATGGGTACTTGTGTTGCTTGCATAGCTTTACTATTTTAAATAACACTGCAGTAAACACAAGGGTGCATATCTTTTCAAATTAGCGTTTCTGACTATTATTTAGATATATATTCAGAAGTAGAATTGCCAGGTCATAAGGTAGATCAATTTTTAATTTTTAGGAACTTGCAGACTGTTTTCCACAGTGGCTGCACCAGTCTGCATTCCCACTAACGGTGTAAAAGGGTTCCCTTTTCTCCATATCCTCGCCAGGACTTATTGTTTGTTGATGTATTGATGATAGCCATTCTAGCAGGTGTGAGGTGATATCTCATTGTGGCTGTAATTTGCATCTTTATGATGATTAATGATGTTGAGCATCTTTTCACTTGCCTATTAGCCTTCTGTATGCCATCTTTGCAGAAGTGCCTATTGAGTTCCTTCACCCATTTTTACATTGGATTGTTTTATTGGTTTTGAGTTGTATGAGTTCTTTATAAATTTTGGATATTAACCCTTTATCAGAAATATCACTGGTAAATGAGTTCTCCCATTCAGTGGGTCATCTATTTTGTTGATCTCCTTTGCTGTGCAAAACCTTTTTAGTTTTATGTAGTCCCATTTCTTTAACTTTTGTTTTGTTTCCCTTGCCTGAGGCGATACATCAGGAAAAAATATTGCTAAGAGAAATGTGTGAGATTTTATTGACTGTATTTTCTTCTAGGAGTTTTATGGTTTTGAGTCTTGTTTAAATCTTTAATCCATTAAGAGGATATTCTTATATATGGTATAAGAAGGTGGTTTAGTTTAATTTTATCCAAGTATTCAATATCAGCCCAATTCTCCCAACACTATTTATTAAATATTGTCTTTAAACCATTGTAGTTTCTTACATTTTTTTTGTCAAATATTATTTGACCATATAGGCATGGGTTTACTTCTGGGCTCTCTATTCTTTTCCATTGATCTATGTGTCTGTTCTTATGTCAGTACCATGCTCTGTTGATTAGCTGGAACTTGGCAGGGCAGGGCTGGTGGGAATCAAGAGGTTGGAGCTAGTGGATCTCTCTTGAAGTGGGAGCACCACTCAGGCTGAGGAAGGTAAGGGGTATAGCCCCCACCCCAGAGCCACACAACTAAGTCACTGATAATTCCTGAATCTGCCCTGAACTTTGTATCTTAAGCCCAGGCAACTTACTTATCTACAGGGTATGAGCTCCACAAAGCAGGACTGCCAGGATTCTGGAGATTGGCACTAGTGGGTCTCTCCTAAAGGGGATGCTGGTCAGCTCAGTGTGGGTTTGAGACCCCACACTCCCTTAGAAAGAACTTTTGCAACTAAGATATCCTTTTGGATTCTCAGCCACTGCCCATGAGAGCTAAGCCAGCTCTTCTTGTGTCTCCACTCTTCCTACCAGTCTCGATGTGGCTTCTTCTGTAAGTCCTTGGTTATGAGACTTCTGTTTAGCTAGTCTTCAGTTAGTTATTCAGGTTGATTGTTCTATTTTAGTTGTAATTCCAGTTTGGCCCTGGAAGAAGGTGAGTGTAACTTCTACCTATCTTGCTGACATCTTGGATCCTCTGATCATGTCATTTTATTTTTTAAAAAGATTTTATTTACTTACTTTTAGAGAGGGGAGAAGGGAGGAAGAAAGAGAGGGAAAGAAACATTGATGCATGAGAAAAACATGAATCAGTTGCCTCTCATGCACCCCCAAGTGGGGACCTGGCAGCAACCCACGCATGTACCCCAACTGGAAATTGAACTAGTGACCTTTTAGTTCATAGGCCTGCGCTCAATCCACTGACCCACACCAGACAGGGTGATCATGTCATTTTAATGCTCAAAAGGCTTCAGTTCCTGTGAGTAAGATACAGAATAACTATCTGGGGCGTCCAACCTTTTGGCATCTCTGGGCCACACTGGAAGAAGAAGAGTTGCCTTGGGCCACACAGTAAATACATTGCAACACATAATCATTAAAAAACTCTCATAATGTTTTAAGTAAATTTACTTTTTGTGTTGGGCCACATTCATAGCCATCTTAGGCTGCATGTGGCCCATGAACTGCAGATTAGACACACCTGCACCTGTTAGTATGGCATGTAAGGCCTGTGTCAAAATCACACTCATCTATCTCCCACAATGTAGAGCCCTCCATAGGTACCCAGGAAATTATTTTTGAATTGTATTCCTAAAGGAAGACATAATAACTTCACCAAGTATATTTCTTCCAAATGACGTTAATGATGTGAATATGCCAATGTTTTTCAGGACAGCATCTCCTGAAGGTGACCCATTTCACTATCTATGGATTCCAAAGTCCAGGACACATAGTTTTCTGAGTTTTCTTAGCAAGTGAATAAATAGAAATAAGACTCTGAGCCCCAGGTTTTTAAAACTGGAGACAAAGGGGACTCATATATCATGCTTCTGGTTTTGATTGTTCTTGAAAACACCTGTAAAAATGCCATGGTGAAATCTCTGGAACTTTTACTAATCTCTTAGGGCTGTGAAGGTTAGCACTAATGAAGTGGAACTTAACTTAGATTTGATCTAAAGTCAGTCAAGGAAGCAGCGAATATTTAGAATGGACTAAATTTTGGAAATCAGTGTGTGTTGTGAAAAAAAGATGTGGTACATCTATACAGTGGAATACTACTCAGCCATAAGAAAAGACGAAATACTACCATCTGCAACAACATGGATGGACCTTGAGAAGATCATGCTAGGTGATATGTCAGACAGAAAAAGTTAAGAACTGTATGAATTCATTCAAGTGGGATTTAAAACTGAAAGCAACAAATGAAATAAAACAAGAAAAACAAATAAAAACTCATAGACACAGACAACTCTATGGTGGTTACCAGAGGAAAGGAGGGGGTGGAGGGTAGTAAAGGGTAAAGGGGGTCAAATAAAGAGTGACAGAAGATTTGACTTTGAGTGGTAGGTACACAGTGCAATATACAGGTGATAGAATTATATGCTTGAAACCTATATAATCTTATTAAGCAATGTCACCCAGATAAATTTAATTAAAATATAATAAAAATAAAATAAAGGAAATAAAAGAGGAACAACATGAACATTATTGCTAGACACGTATTTTTGAATATTGTCAGCTGTCCATTAAATGTGTGATTTTAGGCAAGTTATTTAACTTCTCTGAATTATCTACACATGGAGATAATAATACTTTATTTTCACCACAAGATTGTTATCATGATCGAGATGAAATTGTGTGTGTAAGAAAATATATGTCACATAGTGCCCTGGCTGGTGTGGTTTGGTGGATTGAGTGCAGGCCTGCGAACTGAAAGGTCGCCAGTTTGATTCGGTCAGGGCATGTGCCTGGGTTGAGGGTCAGGTCCCCAGTAGGAGACATGCAAGAGCCAACTGATCAATGTTTCTCTCCTTCTCTTTCTCCTTCCCTTCTCCTCTCTCTAAATATAAATAAATAAAATCTTTAGAAAATAAAGAAAATATATGACACATAGTAAATATACAACAAAATTGCCATATCTTCACTGTAATTACCTTCACCTATAATTGACTAGTATCTTCAACTGCTTTGGTAATTTTACTGTAGAAATAAGTACATATTTCTTATTTATTTATTCTATGATCATGGGGAAACAGCCATAAGATTTCTTCGAAAAAGCTAAGAACTATAGACTTGATGTAAATTTAACAGACATTTTGAAGGTAATGAGAAAACAAATTCCCTGTTCAGCACATCTTAAGTTTCTTGGAAATTATTTTTTAAAGCAAATGAAGGAATAGAGAGAGGAAAGAAAAAGGGAGGCAGCCTAATAAAGCAGCCCTGGATGGGTAGGCCATCGGTAGGCAGAATATTTCTAAGTGCCTAATACAATTGTAGACACTCACAGCTCCTGGTCTCCGAATATATGCCCAGACTCCCAGTATTAGCTCCCTTCCTGAAGTATGCCTTCCAGGGTCTTCTTGTTATGTTATTTATCTCTGTTCTCTGTCCTGGCAACCTACCGATTACTTTGCCTTTTAGAGTACACACTGTGCCTATATTTGATTACAGTACTTTTTTTATTGAATTGATTCAGGTGATGCTGGTTAACAAAATGATACAGGTTTCAGGTGCACAATGTTACAGAACACATCATCTGTACAATGTATTGTGTGTTCACCACCCCAAGTCAAGTCTCCTTCCATCATCATGTATCCTCCTCATACCCTTCTCCACCTTCCCCCACACCCCTGATCCTGGCAACAACCCAACTGTTGTCTGTGTCTATGAGTTCTTTCTCATTTTTATTATTTTTTGCTCAATCCCTCGACCCCCAACCCAGCCACCACCACGACAGCTGTCAGCCTGCCCTCTATCTATGAGTCTGTCTCCATTTTGTTTGTTAGTGTATTTTGTTGATTAGATACCACACATGAGTGAGATCATATGGTATTCATCTTTCTCTGACTGGCTTATTTCACTTAGCACAATGTTCTCCAGGTCCATCCACGCTCTCACAAAAGGTAAGGTTTCCTTCTTTTTTATAGCCAAGTAGTATTTCATTGTGTAAATGTACCTCAGCTCTTTTTATCCACTCAGGTACTGACGAATGTTTGAGCTGCTTCCAGACCTTGGCTATTGTAAATAACACTGCAATAAACATAGGGGTGCTTATGTTCTCTCCAGGTAGAGTTTTGGGTTTCTTCAGATAAACTCCCAGAAGTGAAATCTCAGGGTCATATGGCACTTTTTTTAATAATCAGCTAAAACAATTACATTCATAAAAACAGTTGATGCTTTTGAACTCTGTGACTTTATTAAAAGTTTTAATTTCATTGTTTTTAATTCATCATCTGCTAATTCAATAAAGGTGGCATGTTTGACAAGCCTTAATTGTTGTGTCCTGTTTTTCAAATTAGTGAAAGGGGTTTTTCATTCACTCCACCCCAGCTCACTTAGCAAAGGCATGCCATTTGTCACCGGGGCCAGGCAAGACAGAATCAACAGCTCATTGAAAATCCATCTAAGTTTGTGGTAACAGCTAATCCTCAGGCATGCCCTGCTTTAGGGGGAGGTGTATCAAACACTCCACATATTAAGATTGGAACATGAAGCCAAAAATCGTCCAGAACAAACCAAAGTTGTGGACAGAAACATAACTACAAGTGTTTTAGCAGGGGACAAGCAGGTGAATTAACAGTGGTATAAAAAGTCTTCGTGACCAACCAGACACCACCATCGGTTTTGCAACTTGCATTTCTGTAGATGAGTCTGGGAGCAAATTGGGAGACATTGGTCAGAAAGTAGATTAACTCTCGTTCAGTGTGCAAAAGGAAAGCACCTTCTCCAGTTTGCAGAGACAGCCAATACGGAAGGTGAGAAAAGGCTCCGAAAACATACTCAGCTCTGCTTAACCAAGATGGGGTTTGTCTGTCCTTCAAGCCCTGGCCAGCACACAATTCCTCTCTGTTAGGGAACAGGCAGCTATACATTTTCCATATAAATTCCAACTTGCCACTGCTCATTTGCATCCCCTCCTTCAAATCCAGCCATCTCAGTTCCTCTGAGGTTAGCTGACCAGCAGCTGAGAATAGACCTTTTCTCTATGAATGCATAATTGGTCATTGATGAACAAACAGGCACTCACTCAGTCTACCTGACCTAGGAAAAAAAAATTTCTGAACATCCTCCCAGATGTCCATGTCGGTCAACACAATCCCCATATAATTTATAATGTATTAAATATCAAAAATAATGGATCTTTTCAGTTAGTATCTTGGCAGATGATGATAGCAGTACATTTTATTTGAGAAGCCAGCACACACTTCTCCCAGTAAATCTGCAAACAGAAAACTGTGAGCATTGGCCCCAGATCCTCCTTGAAAAAGGCTGCCATTATACTCTATTACAGTTAAGCTATGTATGCACCTCCTGGATGGCATCCAATTACATAGCAGTTTTCTCTCCCTTTCCTTTTTTTTTCTTTTTTAGTAAAAACATGTCCTCTTGATGGCTAGACAGTGGTTTCTAGTAAAGAAAATGACTGAAAATCCACCAGGGGAATGTGTGCTGAAAGTAACGAGAGATTTTTTTTTTTTGAATCACCAGTAACAAGATACTTTTCTGTAGTCAACTCTATGTGCTGTGTGACATGCCGTATGGGCTGAAGGTTCCAGTCTGATGTATAACTCAGAAGTGCCAGCAAGTGCCAGCAAGTGCCAGCAAGTACAAATTAGATGAGAGGAAACTGCAAAAGGAAAGGTGGAGTTATTTACTTAGGACTTAAATATAGCTTAAGAGTTTTAAACAAGCTCAAGATTTGTATTCTTTCTTTGAGCTCTTCCTTGAATATTTGGAAATATATGTGGGAACCCCTACATTCAGAAAAAAAAACTCAGAAGGAAAAAAATAGGGTAATGAAAGTAGCCTCTTTAGGAAACTAGGTATGTACTTTGCTTATTATATTCTCAAAGAAAAATCTTTTGCTCTTCAACATTTAAGCTCTGATTGTAATTAGCATACAGGAATTAGAAAAGATGCATGTGGGAAAAAAGGCTCAAAGGGTAAATCAAGAGGCAATAGAGTATGGAACAGAGCCCTGAAGTCATGCAGACCTGGTTTCTCATCTCAGATCTACTACTTTGATTCATTCAAATATTATTACTTGAGTGTCTACTATATACTAGATACCATACTAGACAAAAATACAAACATGCTTGCTGCCCTCATGGAACTTCGATTTTTACATAGAATGATGCAGACAGACACAATAAAACAATTAAAAAGAATAATGTCAGAGGTCTCTGAAGGAAATCATAGGATGGTAAAGAGCAGAGTAACTGCATATGTACTGTACAATGGATGATCAGAAGAGAACCCAAATGATGAGAAGTGGCCAGCCACATGAAGACCTAGTAGAAAAGTGTTTTAAGCAGAGAGAACAGAAAAGGCAAAGGCCCTAAGACAAGAATAGCTTCTTTTTTTAAAATGGAAATACCAATGTGCCTGAACTTTGAGTACAAAGGAGAGAGTACTAGGAGACGCAGTTGGGTGATAGGTAAGGGCCTGATCTTGTGGGCCTTAACCATGGTTTGGTGTTGGGTTTCGTAAAGACTAACTTACTATGAGACTTTGGGCAAGTTCCTTAAATCTTTGTGTCTTAGTTCCTTTACTTATAAAAGAGATAATAAGAGTACCTACTTCATAAGAGTGTTGTGAGATAAAATACACAAAGCACAGTACCTGACACATAGTAAGCATTCAATAAACGCTAGTTACTATATTTTAGAGCAAACCTCACTGTAGCTGATTGGGGGCTTAGAATCAGACAGCCTGTATTGTAAGTCCAGCTTCTGCCACTGATTGGCTGTATGTCTTTGGGTAAGTAACCTTGGCTCTCTAAGCTTCAGTTCTATCATTTAAAATGAGGTCATAAGACTTTGTGTGCTATTTCCTGACACATTTTGGGCATTTGAAATGTATGTATTAATATTGTTATTATTCAAACTCTGGTACCATGGATAAATGGGTATAGGCAGACACATTTGTGGAGTATTTTCAAAGGATCTCCATAACGGCTGAAGGTCCATCATTAAAAATGCATTCCTTGTACTTAAGACTCATAGTCCTGGATAGACAAAGCAGTACTGATTAAGAACACAGGCTTTAGTGACATACAGAATTGGGATCAAATCAGACTGCCACTTATAATTTCTTTGATGATTTTACATTTCTTCAGCTTGTTGAGCCTCAGTTTTCTCATCTATAGACTGTGGTCGATCATAAAGCCTCTCATAGTATTGTTGTGAAATAATGCACATAAAGTTCTTAGAATATTGTCTAGCACTTCCTTATCCATATCAACATTACTAATAAGCAGTTAGTTCTGGCTCAGCATCAATGATTTTGGAGTTCCAGCCTTAAAACTATCAGGAACCTCAGAGATGACTGATAACCACCTGCTCATTTTACTAATAGGGGAATGCAGGAAAAGAGGGAGGAAGAGACTGGACCGAGTTCACACAGTGAGTAGGAAAAATGAAAACTAGCAATTGATTACAGCACAGACTTAGCATTCAGATCCTTGTATAGGAGCATGGTTTTTTTTCTGGGAAAAAATGATGGAGAGAGAGACAGACAGACAGATGCAGAGACAAAGACTGAGACAGAGACAGAGAAAAAGCAAGTGAGCCTCTTGCAGCAGAATGAAGCCTCAGGAGAGAGGAGGCTGAGGCCATGACTGGAAGTTGCCTAAGCCTGGGTCTCCATTGGCCTTTGCCGTCTCTGCGGCTTGGAAAAGTGCATAAACACCCAAAGGTAGGCGGACTAAGCACCAAAGTTGGACAACTCAGGGCTTTATAACACCTTTAAAAATAAGCGTTAGAAATGTGATGTTTTACAATCAGAACTTCCTTGTATTTCCTTACATGCATTGATAAATATGGCATAAGCTTAATTTAAGTAATTTTCATTTTTATTTAGACAGAGGCATCCTCCTTTTTAATGCTCAGGATTTTTAAAGTTTTAATCCAGTCCTGCTGTGGAGCCTGAGATTTGGTTTCAGGTGCATTTCCTCCTTTACATTGATCTATTTTGCTCTGTAGCACTGGTTTTCCTGTCCTATTGATACCTTTCGACTTGTTTAATCATTTGTTTTGGGTTTCACCTGCTTTGACTCCAGAATAAAAGAGCATTTTGTCTGCTGTGATCACCACTGCATCCTTATTGCCTAGAAGAATGACTGGCACATATTTGATGTCCAACAGATGTTTTAAATAAGTAAATAAATTCTGGATCCCTAAGAATCCCCTGCAGCCAAACTGTTTCCCAAGAATCTCAAACTTGAACTGGGGTTAGTTCTGAAGTTCCAGGATCCCAAATGAGGAATGCGACCCACACTTTTGGCCTTCATATCACCAACATGAGTGAGAAAGGTAACGAGCTGAGCAGGTTGCCCAGCACTAGCAATGGAAGGAGTGAGAGCACTGTGGAACAAGCCTCTCATCATAGGGTTGGAGCTCCTCCAGGGTAAGTAGCCACACAAATCCCCCCAGTCTCAGCCTGTCTGGGTTTCCTCACAGACCTTACACTGGCTCTACTCCTCCATGTGCCAGGATTCAGTGCTTCTCTGGATGTTTGGGAGAGAAGAGCTTCATTCCCAGACACTCAGAGAGGGAAAGAAGCAAGGCACTGGAAATTACCAAATTCCTCAAAAGCCTGAATACAGAGGAAATTTTTACTCAGTAGTCGCTGCTTTGGTTTCCTTATTGAAACAAACTGCTTTACATTTTTAAGTATATTTTATTGATTATGCTATTACAGTTGTCCCAAACTTTAAGAACCATTTCAGCCCTGGCTGGTGTGGCTCAGTGGGTTGAGTGCTGGCCTGCAAACCAAAGGGTTTTCGGTTCAATTCCCAGTCAGGGCACATACCTGCGTTGCAGACCAGGTCCCCAGAAGGGGTCGTGCAAGAGGCAACCACACATCGATGTTTCTCTCCCGCTTTTTCTCCTTCCTTTCCCCTCTAAAAATAAACAAAATCTTTCTAAAAAAAACAAAAGGAAAAGAACTATGTCACCAAGTCCACAAGAATTAGGAAGTGTTTGGGCAAAAGAACCCAAGCCTATATGAAACGAGAACACAGATTCCCAGTCACTATGGGCAGTTTTGGAAAAGAGGGCTGTCTGGAGAAAGGCAGTGGGTTTTGGACTCAGTGATGTGCAGGGTAATGTTAAGAGAATGGAACAAGAGCCCTGGCTGGTGTAGCTCAGTGGATTGAGTGTGGGCTGGGAACCAAAGGGTCCTGGTTCAATTCCCAGTCAGGGCACATGCCTGGGTTGCAGGCCAGGTCCCCAGTGAGGGCCATGTGAGAGGCAACCACACATTGCTGTTTCTCTCCCTGTCTCCCTCCCTTCCCCTCTCTAAAAAAATAAATAAATAAAATAAATTTTAAAAAAAGAGAAAATGGAACGAGAGCTGCAGTGCAGAGGCTTTGCCATGACATGAGAGGGGCTGAGGCTCAAGAGATGATTCACCAGGTACCACTACAGTCATCTCTCCCCATCCTGACCTTGCTTCGGCCCACCGAATTAACTAGACTCCTTTTCTAAAATGCAAACACCAAAGGAGGGATTACCAAAGGAGAGCTTAAAAGCTATGGGTGGAGGGATCAATCATTCATACCTCAGTGTAAGTCTATTCAACCTATCAGTGACAGGTTTATGTTATTGTTTTTTTACCACAGAGAAGCAATATTTCTGTAGGAAGTGAACAGAAATGTTGGAAAGGGGCACAGGATAGACAGGTAGAAAGCTTGAGAAACCATAGCAAATATAAGGTGCAAAAACGAGGTGGGAGGAGGTTAATAGGGATGTAAAAAAAAAAAGACATGTCTCCTTTTTATTTTTTATTTTTTTTGAGCACCAGGCCTAGGTCACTAATAACAAAGTTCCTATAATTTTTAACATAGCCTACAGCCGATCACACTGGTCATGATGTCAGAAAAAAAAAACAGCATTTTCTGTCATCTCATGGGGAACCAATACACAGTGTGGTTTATGAGATGCTTGCCTTCCCTGAGAGTTAATTAAAAGGAAAGAGAACAGTAACTAGGAATTCCCTATGCTGCCACCCTGGGACCGCCACCTGTTCTAGTTATTGAGCAGTCAGCCACCTCGGGCCTAAATCATCTCCTTGTTGTCAGATAGTCTGTTTGCCCTGACTTTCCCCAGGCCTCCCAGTTGTCCTAGGATATTTCACCAAATCTGAGAAATCAGATTCAAGAATCAGCTTGGCCAAGAAACCCCATGGAAATCAAAGCCAAGCTGGAAAATTCAGAGAAGGTGGTAGTTACTCTTTCAGCTTAATCCCTGAAAAGTCACCCAGGGATTTTCCATTTGCAATTGTGCATTTGCCTCCATCCAGCCTCAAAAAAAAAAAAAAAGTATGGGAATTTATTTGATATCAAATATACTTTAGCCCGGCTGGTGTAGCTCAGTGGATTGAGCGCGGGCTGGGAACCAGAGGGTCCCGGTTCGATTCCCAATCGGGGCACATGCCTGGGTTGCGGGCCAGGTCCCCAGTGAGGGCCATGTGAGAGGCAACCATACATTGTTCTTCCTCCCTCCCTTCTCCTCTCTCTGAAAATAAATAAATAAAATCTTTAAAAAAAAATTTTAAAAAAAATATATATATACTTTAATAAGTCCTTTCTTAAAGAATGCATGGAAGACAAAGATACCTCTGGGTGCCCACAAATGAAGGCACAGTTGAATAGCTGACCAAAGTATCACTGCTAGATAATCCAAGTGTATTTTATTACATTTAATAAACAATTAAACTCCAAGTTGCAATTATAACGGAATGATTGCTTTTGTTTTTAAATGTAAAATAAGTCAATTTTACATTTAGTTATACATTAAATTTTATTGATTACACTGTTCATATGACAAACATTTTTATTATTACCAACTTATATTAATTATAAAATGGAAATTAATAAAAATAAATTGAAATATGGAAAATTAACCAAAACTAAATATGGAAATTATACAAAAGGAAACTGGTTTATTGATATATTTTGTGTCAACTTGGTTAACATATCCCATTAAATGTTTTGGTGCCATCACCCTAAAATGTCATAATTTTGAGAACCAAGGGCACAGACAAGAGTTCACACACAGTTTATACTTACAAGAAATGAAAAAGAAAAAAATACCAAAACAAATAAAAACATTATTCATACTTTACTAATTTGATCTTAAAACACAACCTGACAACTGAACTTAACCTAACTTAACCTAATTGAATCTAACTGAACCTAATGTCTTACATATTCTACCTAGAACGTGTTTTCATAAGACAATATAATGCATGATTATTTTTAGGACTTTAGTTAATGAAGAAAAAAGCAATGTGGTTTTGAAGAATTCATTTTTATTACTCTTTTACTTTGGCAATTTTTTTCAATTAGTTCCTAACCCAGGAACAGCTTTACCAGTTTTTAGAGTTACATAATTCTTATGAATTTTAACTTAAAATTTTAGTGTTTTCAAGTCTATGTACTATCAGGGAAAAAAGATAAGGAGAGGTTTATAATTTTGCTTATTGCTTTAAAATTTTTACTTTTTTGTTGTTGTTTTATGGCTTTTAATATTTTATTCACTTCCTGGTACAAGTTCAGAAACTTACAATATGCATTGTTCCTGGAAGTTTTACCTCAGAAGTCTTAGCATTTTTAAATTGCTTTATCATCCAGATATTTTTTAATTGATTAATGCTCATTAAGAATATTTTTATTGTTTTGTTTTGTGGTGTTTTGACTTTTTGTTCCTGTAGTTTATATGTGAGGGTATTTATTTCCATCGCTTCAGATATAAGCACAATATATCATCTTTAAAGCTTTATTGTACTCAGAAGTTTTCTTACAAGTCTTACCATTTTTAAATTTACACTTCATCCAATAAAGTTTTTTTAAAAAAATTTGTTGCTTTTGTTGTTTGAGTTACAAAATAGGTTTCCTCTTCTTTTTAAAAAATATTGATTTTTAACTGCCTCTGAACTGGGTGCATAGCTGCATTTATGTCCAAAGCATCATATTAATGTTATACCAATTTTTCAACTTTTACAAATGCTCAAAAAATACAAGTTCTAAATTATTTGTGCTTTTTTCCCTTTGTTTGTTAGGGGTTGTTTTGCTTTGATTTTTTTCCTAATTCACACCTCACCTGGGCACAAATTCAGCAGAATTCTACCTATATTGTACTCCAAAACTTCATACAAATTTTTAAATTTAAAGATCCTCAGAAAATTAATAAAACATTAGTGCAAGTGCTAGGAATATCTTTTGCTGTTCTGATTGTTTTGTAGTTTTTCTGGGTTTTCTGTTTGCTTGTTTATGGTTTGTATTGGTTTGGTTTGGTTTTTCTAATGTTTTCAAGATGCTCCCAACCTGGGCACAAATTCAGCAGTTCTGGCTATACTGTGTTCCAAAATTTAATATGAAAAAATAAGCAGTTTAAAGTTACAAAGCTCTCCTACCTCCCCAAATAATTAATGCAAGTTTTAAGAAAGCACTTTTTTTGGTTTTATTGTTGTTGTTGTTGTTTATGACTTTGTTGTTAATTTCTTGTTTCAATTTGCTCCTAACCGAGACACAAATGAAGCAGCTTTCTGGCTGCATTGTGCTCCAAAATTTCACATGGAGACTACTTTATAGAAACCAGTCCCTCAAACAAAATATTGGAAATGTGAAGAAAAAAGGTTGGTGTTGCTTAGATTGTTTACGGACACTTGTTGTTTTATGTGATTTTCCATTGTGCACCTGCCTGAGGCACTTATTTAGCAGCTTCCTGGATTTGAAGTTTCATATGAAATTCTTAATGTAGTGTAAAAAAAGGAAGAACATTTTTAAAAACTGACACAGCTGGTTACTGCAAATGTGTAAATCCAGTTAATTTTCTGTTTCTTCCCATCCATATTCATGCAAACACAACTTATGTTTCTGCTTTTAACATATATACAATAAATTTGCCAGGTCTTTTAAAGTTGATGCATTTCTTATTAATTTTTTTAGGCTAAAATATGTTCTTGTGCTAAAATAAATTTGAAGAAAATTCAAACAATTCAAACAAAAATATATCAGTAGTAATACAAAATGTTTTTTTTAAAAAAATAATCCCTGAATTTGTTCTATATTTATAGGCCCAATCTAATTACCAAATATTTTCAGAATGGAAATATCTTTTTAAAAGTTAGAAAGTAATCTCTATATCACCAAAGTCAAGGCCACTGGCCACTTATATAATGCGATACAATGAAATTTCAAACCAGAGGAAGAGTTTGACAACTACTTTTGGTTGTTGTAATTAGTCTTGACCTATAATTATTGAACAAAACAGCATATGTACAGTAAATGTTCAAATAAATGTATCTGACTGTATTCATTAATCTATTCTCAGTATCATTAGCTTCAAATCTTTCCTCTTATTCATAGCATAGGAAAATAATCATAGGAGAAAACATATTTGGACCTAAAGACAGTTGTCGTACCTAGAAGGTGGATTCCAGCATTAACTCACCACCGTTATGTGTTGTTTGATCACTAACCTCCTCTTGAATAGCTGGAAGGGAAGGTTTTGTGGTCAGAGGTGTTTCAGTCTTAAACAGGGACTCCATCCTGATATGCGTATTAATGTAGAAGGACTTCTGAAAGGACTCAAGGGTAAAGTAATAGATGAAAGGGTCAAAGCAACAGTTAAGAGTGGCAAGGCACAAGGTGATTGGGTACATAATCTTAGCAAATCTTTCCAAAAAGCAATTGGTAATGGCTTGGGAGCGCACCAGGGCATATAGGAAGAGAACAGAGTTATAGGGGACAAAACAGACCACAAAGACTGCCATATGCACTGTGATCATCTTCAGCACTTTTTTCTTATTGGTCCCAATCTGAGACAGCGTAGCAGGCTTGCGGAGGGTTCTTAGCACCACAGAAGAGCAAGAGACATTCAATATCAGAGGAATGATGAACCCAACAACTTCAATAAATATGGTGATCTTGGACAGATAAGTCTTCCAGACACGTTTGGAGAAGCCCTCAAAGCACGTGGTGGTTGCATTGTTGACATTAGTGGTTGAGAACAAAGAGGCGGAAATACCACCACTGAGGACTAGGATCCAGACTCCAGCACACACAATGGCAGAATTCCTCCTGGTCCTAATGGTACGAGATCGGAAGGGATAGACAATGGCCAGGAAACGATCCACGCTAATACAGGTGAGGAAGAGCATGCTCCCATAGATGTTGGTAAGGAATGCAGTCCCAGAGATCTTGCAGAGAGTGTCACCAAAAGGCCAGTGGCGGTTGAAATTGTAAAATATTTTGAAAGGTAGAGTGCAGACAAAGAGCAAATCGGAGAGGGCCAGATTGGTGATGAAAATAGCTGTCTCACTTCTCATTTTCATGCGGAAGCAGAAGACAAACAGAGAAGCACTGTTGGTTATCAGACCCAGGATGAATACAACACTGTAGACAGCACCATTCAGATTGTACTTGAAGGAATCATCAACAATGCAAGTATTATTGGCAGTAGCATTACCCAACCTGGGTCTGAGGCTTGAATTTAAATCTTGAAATTGGAAGTCAATGAATCTTCTGTCACCCATGGGTTTGTTTCAGGAGGCCTGCTGGCTGCAGGGTTCACCACTCTCAGACTAGGGACTAGTAGGAAATGTTTTCCTCCTATGGGAGACAAGATGGAATGATTCGTCATATCTGCCTTCCATCCATGTTTTCTGAGGAGTAAAAGATATTCTGTCTATCCAGATTGGAAAAAACAATTAATTTGGTTTGACAAGTACCTTTTGAGCCTCTACCATACGTTAGAAAGGACTGTAAGAGTACGTTGCAGGAGTGGAAGAGGTCACACTCGATACAGTAAGTGCTGTGCTATGGCATTGCGATAAACAGGAATGAGGTGTTGTGGTGACATCTCAAGGTGAGGGATCAAGGCCAGGGGCAGGGGAGGAGAGACTCTGATAGTTAAAATAACACCAATACTTTGAAATTTCTATGGCACTTTTTAGCTTTCAAATCAATGCTTTATTTGATTTCCACAAAAACACCATAAGATAGGCAAGACAGGAAGCATCACTGTATTACAGAAGCACAACCTGAGGCTTATGTAATTCAGAACTATAATAATGTCAGAATTAGAATGTACAAATGGTATAGTCAGAACCAGAATTCAGGTTGCTTTTATTCCTAACTAAATCATCGTTAAACTACTCTACATTGTATTATATGCTCTCCAATATTGTTAAACTTCATTGCCTCAGTATTACTTTTATTGCACAAGTCCGCAAGTGGATACGTGACCTCTAAGACATGCTCTTTAAAAAGTGGAGACTGCCCTGGCTGGTGTGGCTCAGTGCTGTGACTTGAGCCAGCCTGCAAACCAAATAGTCGCTGGTTCGATTCCTAGTCAGGGCACATGCCTGGGTTGTGGGCCAGTTCCCCATTAGTGGGTGTTCAAGAGGCAATCACACATTGATGTTTCTCTCCCTCTCTTCTTCCTCCTTTTCCCTCTGTCTATAAAATCTTTAAAAAAATTTTAAAGTGGAGACTAAACTCCTGAAGTACCATATTTTGCCATTGTAATGCGCTCCCATGTATACTGCACACCGATATTTTTTGGGCCAAACTTTCAGGAAAAAATCTTTCATTTTAATTTTTTAATTCAATTTTTTATTTATTTATGCTTAGAACAAAACCAAATATGGGATTCCAGGGTATTATTTTGCATACTGATATCGTTACTGGTTTCCACAGTTACACTTTTAATGCATAAGCATAAGTAAAAGAATTAAATCATTTATATAGATACGGAATTAGCACTACCCCTGTATAATGTGCATCCTTATTTTTCCATCAAAAATCTGGGCAAAAAAATATGCATTACACATGGCAAAATACAGTAAATTGTTGATTCACCTTTTTCTTCTAAAACATGATTTCAGAGAGCAGGGATCCCCGAGTTAATTAAAAGCTCCAGGTAAAAGTTTTTTCCCTGTATCACACTGCCTTTCTAGAGAGAGAATTCAAATAACAATCTCAGCATTTCCATCTTGCAGATTGTGGTCCCCTTTCCAAGCTTCTCTCATGCTAAACCCTAAGCCTGGATGTCTTCCTTCTCCCTCTCCCACTGCCCATTCCATCAGTTACTTTCATGCCTTCAGCCCCTAAGATGGCCCCAGTCAATAAAGCCTTTTCTGATGAATACAAGTGAAATGTATTCTGAACTGGTCAATTACATACCCTCTGCCTGCCACCACTTGCACATGTGTCAGTCATTGACTTAATCATCTCAGTTGGGTATCTAAGCCAACACCGTTCAAAGCTGCATATAGAAATCTTACTAACCTCCTAGATCAACAGCTGCCAATGGACAAGGACTGTCTTTTGAATGTTCTATATATTCCTATGAACAAGCAGCTGCTGAACGAATTCTTTTTAATGAGGAGGATATGGAATAAAAGTGGTCTTTGTTCTCTAATATACCCAGTAATGGGTTTTTACATGATTATATTTTAAAATGGAAAGGCATTTTTTGAAGCAATTCCTCCATACGTCACTCTTTCCTTCCAGCTCCCAGGGAACAGGCCAAAGATCATTTCTATATAAAAAAGAAGGGAGTGGATGGGAGAACCTGCCAGAGGTATAGAGGCCTCAAGTCACTTCAGGGTTTGGCTTGAGAAAAATAATTCACTCACTGCAGTGCCTACAGGGAGAGATGACCTTGGATAATACAGGGTGCAAAGCAGAGTTGTCATTTTTCATAGCTCAAGTTTTCAGGTTCAAATTGGGAACTTGCTATTCCTGAATTCCCATTTAACAAATCTCTAGGAAGTGCTTCCCCTGAGCCTAAGACAGCACTAAGGTCGTGTCCATTCTTGACCATTTTAACTCAGAAGCCCAGTACAAATTTGCCAAAAGCAACCTTGATCTACAGAAGCAGGAGCTAGAACAAGCAAGGTCCAGTATGGGGGAAAAAAGCCAGATGAGGAAGTAGGAAAAATAGGTGGGGCAAGCAGAGCCGAGAGGGGAAATAAAGTAGCAGAGAAAGAAAAAGTGGAGAATTGAGAAAAAAGAGAAGAAGAAAGGGTGAAAAAAAATGTTGCTGGGTAGAGGTCAGTGCTGCCATCTATATGTATTCAGGGCCTCGAGGTGTTTCTGCTTCCCAAGGACTTCAATCCCATCTTCTCTCACTTGCTTTATCTCACTCATTTCAGCTTTCTCAGGAAGAACGGTATGCGATTACTATGCTTAAGGGCACGGAATTTGATCAGGAAAATACAGGAAGAGACAGGAAAGATGGAGTCAATGGATTTCATACACTACTTTGGGAGCTGTAGACACACGTTTCTGCACAGTGTTTCAGCAATGAGACGGCAGAAACAAAAAGAAAATGGCAAACTTGTCAATAGCTTAAACCACTTACATACTATTTTAACACCCCCACTCACTACCCTAGTCTAGAGATCTTTTTTTAATTGTTGGAAAAAATCAAGACTTGACTGGTATAGGTCAGTTGGTTGGGTGTCATCCCTCAAACCAAAAAGTTGCCAGTTCGATTCCCAGTCAGGGCACATGCCTGGGTTGTGAGCCAGGTCCCCAGTAGGGGGCGCACAAGAGGCAACCACAGATTGATGTTTCTGTAGCACATCAATGTTTCTCTCCCACTCTTTCGCTCTCCCTTTGCCCCCTCTCTAAAAATAAATAAAAACTTTTTAAAAAGAAAGAAATCAAGATAGTCAAAAATATCCCTCTGAGGCCCGGCTGGTGTAGCTCAGCGGATTGAGCGCGGGCTGGGAACCAGAGGGTCCCGGTTCGATTCCCAGTCGGGGCACATGCCTGGGTTGCAGGCCAGGTCCCCAGTGAGGGCCATGTGAGAGGCAACCAACCATACATTGCTCTTTCTCCCTCCCTTCTCCTCTCTCTAAAAATAAATAAATAAAATCTTTAAAAAATATATCCCTCTGATATAGTTACACAACGTAAAAAAATTATGGGACTGCAAAATCCAACATTGAAACCAAGCTTTTTTCATTAAGATGTTCTTGCACCTGCCTTCTATAATAAGTACTGCCAATAAGTTTATGTATTTGGAAAATGCTTTCATAATAGAAGCCTTTTCACCCCTTCCCAGAGTGCCTCCAGTCTGCCCACTAGTGACCCATTTACACAGCATGCTTCTAGCTCACTGACTATGTATTATTTTGTGCTGCCCAAGATGATGTGTTTGGAATAGGTGAGCTGCCTCCCCAGTTTTCCATTCAGTTTTATGTCTCCCAGAATGCATGCACTATGCCCACAACAGGCAGTCTGCAAATGTCTGATACTTCTGCTTTGCTGCTTTGAGAAACCAAATATTGTGGGCGAGAAAGGACCACAGACAAGAAAGCATTACAGTGTCAATCATGAAGAGAGAGCATGGGAAACTGCCACTAAGGCCCTATTCATAGCTTTCCCTTGTTTGAACACACAGCACCTTTGCTGTCTAGCAGGGAGGGTGTGGTCCTGGGCCTTAACACAGCATTGGAAGCAAGGAGTTCTATTTCCGACTCAGAAACTGGTTCACTCTGTAACTTGGCTATACAGTTTCTCTTCCCTGTATAAACATACCTCTAAGCCTCACGGCTGAGGTTAGGAAGATTCAACAGGGCTTATGAAGAGCTTTATGAGCTTGCCAGTATTCAGTTCTACCTAACCACAAAGAAACATCACAGAAGCTTGTTTCCTTTGCACTCCACAACTAGACACCTACTACTGTCTTTCTTGGTATGCTGAACTTCAAATTGGCAACATATCCTTCTCCTCACACCACGTATACCTTCCATCTCAGAGAGCCCCTCTTGAGTTTCAACCTTAACAACACAACTTTCGCATAACGGGACAATCCAAGAGGGTGCTCCAAAGGAATATTTCCCACTGAGCAATGCTTAAAAAAATCAGAGAGGTATTTGGCTAAGCTGATTCTGAAGGAGAATCAACAACATTCTTCAAGAAACAAGTTCTCTTTTCTGACTGGCTTCCTCACTTTTCTTAAAAAAAAAAAAAACAGTGTTTTTTAACCACTAGATTTTCCTAAATGGCTAACATATTGTGCACTGAATGGAGGCAAAGGGCCAACTCTTGAGCTTCAGATGAGATCAAGAAGAAAAAATAGACTGACGCAATTAATTACATCTTCCACTGCAAGTAGCATTAGACTATTGTCTTGTGAAGACCTTTGCGGCCAATTATTCCAACAATTAATCACCTAGAGGGGTCAGAGTGCTGGGTGGGTGTGTTTTCATTGACAATGGACAGGAAGCAGGTCACCCCGAGGTTGACCAAAGAGAAATCTGACCCCCAATGAATGTTTAACTCTGACCTACACATATGGAGCCAATTCGGACAGTTCATAGTAATGTTCACAATTTTGTTCTTTTTAAAAATATTTCTAACGTTGATGAAACATAACTTGTTTGGGGTCTTTGGGACTCTTGGAGGAAGAGGCATTAGACTCTTGGTCCTATAAAAATGAATACTTAGCCTGACTGGTGTAGCTCAGTGGATTGAGCGCGGGCTGGGAACCAAGTGGTCCCGGTTCGATTCCCAGTTGGGGCACATGCCTGGGTTGCAGGCCGGGTCCCCAGTGAGGGCCATGTGAGAGGCAACCACACATTGCTGTTTCTCTCCCTCTCTTTCTCCTTCCCCTCTCTCTAAAAATAAATAAATAAAATCTTTTTAAAAAAATGAATACTTAAATCACTTCACTTTACTGATGCTAACCTTTCACATGATATATTGAAAACAAAGCTCTGGCCTTGGCTAGTGTGGCTCAGTGGATTGAGCTCTGGCCTGTGAACCGAAATGTTGCTGGTTCGATTCCCGGTCAGGCAACTGATTGATGTTTCTCTCACACATCGAAGTTTCTCTCTTTCTCCTTCTCCTTCCCATCTCCTCTCTCTGAAAACACGTAAAACATCTTTTTTTTTTTTAAAGAAGACAACAAAGCTCTAAAACACATTCCCAGTAGCCTAGAAAGGCTGGCTTGCTTCTGTGCCCTACAGAAGACAGTCCAGAGATCCAAAAAAACAAGGCTTGAAGGCAAAGTATACTCAAATTCTCATGCTTTGCTCACTTTTTCATGAGCCTGGGTCAGACCAGAGTGCTTCTGATTCCCAGAGCATTTCCTCTTTCTACACTGGTTGGCCGCTTAGGAACATTGACACAATGGTTTTCAGAGGAAGCTGAAACCTATTGTATCCTTGCCTATAAATATCTAGCAGTGAAGCAAACTAAAAAATACAAAAATGTTGCAACAAATACAGATCCAAACCGTCATGCTAGAGTAATGGGGAACATGCGCACACTGTTGCTCCTCAGAGCAGCAGCTGCTAACAGATATGACTCCTTAATGAAATCTTCCCGGCCAAGTCACAGGGACAGGTCACAATCAACCATGTGGTCCCAGCTGATGTAACTATGCACTGGTTGATGTTCCATAATCATTTTCAAAATATAAACCAGCCTTATGACATTACATAAGGAGGAAGCCAAAGGTAAATATTTCACCTGTACTGGCAAATTGATCTGTATCCAGTCTCCTTTCAAACAAGCTTCCCTGTGTGTCAAATGTTTAGAGTGACATTGGTTAATAAAATTACATAGGTTTCAAGTGCATAATTCTAGAATATATCTGTATGTTGTGCTGTGCATTCACCACCCCAGTTCAAGTCTCCTTCCATCACCATTTATCGTCCCTTTACCTTGTTTTATCTCCTGTCACCCCCATTCCCTCTGATCATCACCATGCTGTTATCTGTGTCCATGAGTTGTTGTTGTTGTTGTTTTTGGCTTAATCTCTTCAGACAACAGACTGACAGCCTTATTTAGTTTTGATGCAAGAAATATTCTGCCCAGCTGGTGTGGCTCAGTGGATTGAGCGCGGGCTGGGAACCAGAGGGTCCCGGTTCGATTCCCAGTTGGGGCACATGCCTGGGTTGCAGGCCAGGTCCCCAGTGAGGGCCATGTGACAGGCAACCATACATTGCTCTTTCTCCCTCCCTTCTCCTCTCTCTAAAAATAAATAAATAAAATCTTAAAAAAAAAAAGAAATATTCTTCTACAATGGCTTCTCTACACTGAATTTGCTTTGCACTGAGATTACTATGGCTGTTCTGCCCCCGCTGCACATTTTGTTTGAGAAATGCAGGACATCCACACAGGCTTTAATATGAGCAAATTCTATTCTCACAGAGTAACCTGATTTTTTTTCACCAAAAAGTATTCCAGCCTCCCACTAACCTGATGACAGAGTCTAATCTCTAGAAAATAATATGGTTTAGTCCTCAACATGAGAGGGCCAAAGATTGCATCAACCCTACTAAAGCAGAATTTCCCCTAGCAGTTAGTTATAGAGTAAGACAACTGCAGAGAAATTGCTCAACCTAATATTATGAAATTGTCTTGAGACAATATATCATTTCAACAGAAGCCTCAGATCTTTGGGGAAAAAGTTTGGGTGTTCCTGTATTTCCAAGTTCTGTGAGGCTCATACATGCCAATGAGGAATTCAGCTGTATTCCACAGATTTGGACAGGAAAATTAGTTATCAATTTACATACTGCTTCATTTGACATTAATGGATACTGATACTGATAATATGAATAAAGACCATGTCTCCCATCTTAGAAGGGATATGCCAGTGGCACAGAGGCTTAAACCAAGGAATCAATATTCGTCTACACCGAAATTGCCTGCGTGAGAATACACAATTACAACTGCTCCATCCATTCCTGATTTGGGGATTAGATGATCTGTAATAAACTGGAAGTACTGGTTACAAAAAAAAGCTGAAGAATAAACTTAAGAATTTTGGAGGAAGCTATTACTAAGAGATTGGTACTCACCGCATTAGTTTAAACCAAATTCTGGCACCAATTTTATCTGAGACTTGGGTAATCAATGAACTTTCTGGAGGTACTGTGGTTAGGGATTTCTTCCAATGGATTCTGTGAAACAGAATTAGTCACAATAGTGTGACATGGAAAGAACTTTTCAATAAAATGTATGTCAAGATCATAGGGTAAAAAAATATTAGATGATATAAATCAAAGTAAATGAGAGCCAACATATTTTTAAATGGTATCTAAATGCTTTGGATTTCATTATTACAGAATTTCAGATAACACTGCCTTTTCCAAACCTGCCACTACTGTGCTAGATGTTCTTAGCTATATTAATAAGCTTAAAGTCTATGAGTGTGTAACCTATAATCATCTAAAGATAACAAATGACAAAAGGCATCAAAATGCTTTCTCCACTTCCATCACGTGATACATTAAATTAAAAATAACTAAACAAAGGAGATTTCTTTGTTTGTCCTGAAGTTATGTTGGTTCTTTGTTCTCTCTTTCTTTTCTTTTCCCCTGGCAACAACTGTTACAATTGGGCAAGAGCCTTGATAGGGGAACAGGAAAGAAAACTGGAACAACAGGTGGAGACCCCACTGCCCTGTCTCCAACCTGAACTCCCACCCCAGTTAAATTTATTTCTCCCCTGAACTACAGTGATAGGAGCAAGGCTTCAATGACTGGGTGTTGTTATCACACTGACAATCACTGCTGCCTCTCCCAGGATGGACTAGGCCTATCCAACCTAGCAGGCCTTCAGCATCCTCAAATCACAACTCTGCACCAAATACTTGCATCCAACCAGAGACAGTTGGCAATTCTTACAAATAGCACCTGCATCTGAACCCTATTCATTTTCTGCCTGTACAGTCATCTGCCCGGCCAAACTTACATAATTTTCACATCTCAACCTCTTCTGAACAAAGGTGGCCTAAGCAAAGCGGACTGCTAAATAATTCTCCAACTCTGCTGATTTTTTCGAATCTAAGAGAGCCAAAATAAAAATAATAAAATTAGACAATTGAAAATATATTTGATACCACCTTAATATTGAGGAGAATTGCTTTTCACACCCCTCCAGAGAGCAATATTCCTGGAATAAAATGAATATTATTTTACTGGTTTATCTTAAAGGAAGACAGAAACATTAACATTTCTTTCTTTGATGGCTTTCACAAGTGATACAGATTATGAAGAAAACTTTTTTATTTGGAATCCAAGCAGATTTGGAATTTCAAATACCTGGAAGCTTTCATATTTGTTATTAATTCAATACAGCCACATCCAGCCCCATCACTAGCTGTGTGAGAGCAACTCACAATCCCTTTGTGGACCTCAGTGTATTCTCTCCTTCCACCTTTTGCCTGAATTGACAGCAGCCTTCAACTGGTGCCATGGCCTCGCTGACCCCTTCAGTCAGTTCTTTTCACCTGCTCCCACTTGTCATTGCAAAAAGAAAATTAATCCCTCAAAGTGTGAGGTAACAGGAATTTAATTTTTATTAGACTCAATTAATTTTTATTAAGATTTATTTTATTTTAATTGAGGTATAATTGACATACAATGTTATATTAGCTTTAGGTGAACAACATAATGAGTGGATATTTGTATTTATTGCAAAGTGATCACCACAATAAGTCTGTCATCATATATAGTTTAGATTTTTTTTACTATCAGAAGTAAATATTACTAATTAGTGCCAGAAGCTAAAATCACAGATCAAGAAGCCATTTATATTCTAAAGTCTTCCTAATGCTCTCATTTTTCTCATACTCTGTCTTTATGCGCATATCAGTAGACTCATCAGCTGTCAAGGTTTAATCCTCAACCTTTGCTACCTGTTCTCCAGTCACCTAGTCACCTCTCTCCCTCAACATATAAGGTTATCAAAATACTTCCGAACAGACCTATATAAAATCAGTAGACTTATCCTATGCATTGTTTTGATAAAATTACTTATCTACTAAAAATGAGGCTGGATTCCCAGGGGTAGGTGACCTCCTATCATGCTCCCAATTTTCAGTAGTAATATTCACAAACACATTATAGGCTTTCTTTTCCTTCCCCGTTAAGAAGACCAAGGAGCAGACCAATACATGATAACCATATACACAGGAAAATGGCAGCTACACAATTAGGCCCTGACCACACCACAGCAAGGGCCACAGTTCTCATGCATTTTCTCTCAAGGGGAATGGAATAAATGAGGCTCTAACTAAGCTTGGCCTGAGTGTTGTTAGGCAACTTCCCAGTCCTCTCTTTAACTTACAGAGAGTACACACTCTGAAAGGCTGGTCTGATTGTTCCAATAGGGCTTTCATTCGCATCTCTGATTGGCAGGAGATGCTTAGAGTGCAGACGCCATCAAGTTTATCAGCTGAACTCATCCTTTTTAGCAGGGGTGTAAACTTTTCATCTGCGACAAGGAAAAGGGATTTAAAAATCCATGTTGATGGGATATGCTGTTTGGAAGTTTGTTCTGAAAGATAAACACGTTTCAAAGCCACTGAATAATTTGGACCTTAGGTTATTATTGTTATCTTCATGTTAGTCCAGGAAAAAGAAAGATGGTAATTTGGTAGGGTAGCCAAGTCAATAACCCCAAACTCTAAAATGTTCAAAGATTTGGATTTGTCTGGTTTTGTCCATGCTGGAATAATGATGAATTACATTACTACATTTCCTGAAACAAAGTAACTAAAATACAATATCAATTCAACAAGATCTTGTTGCTAAAAATCTTAAAAATATTGAGGACATACAAGGAGAGAATTTTAAATGTCACATTATTGCATTTGTATAAAAACAGCAATTCATTTCACATATAATAGCAAATTCAATTTATGCCATAATTAGTTTTTCATTAAATTATGTTTCTTTCTTTTTTTATAGTCAAGTTCATGAATTATTCAATATAGCAAATGTCACATTGTTCATAAATCAATTAAGCATCAAAGGCAAGCCCCATATACTTTGACTAGAAGAAACCTCATCATAATAGGAGCCACATTAGCTCACAATCAATTGCAAACCAAAGAAATATAAAGCAAGCCAAAAGAATTTCTAAGCTCTACTCTGTGATTTTAAGTCAGCTCTCTAGGACAACTATGTTTACATAAATCAAGAGCCTGCAAATCCTGTATCTTCTCCACTGAAACAATATTATTGCCAAAACAATAGAAATCTTTGGGTTTTTTGGTTTGTTTGTTTTTTACCATTCAACACGACGATCTGTTCAGCACTTCAGAGTTGAAATCTAACTTCTTTCCCGGAACACTCAAAGCGTTTCCACTGAAGTTTGTTACGCCGTCCCCCCACCCACAAACGCCCAAATCAAATCTTTCTCAAAGAGACTTACCCCAAGAAAGAGTGTGCTAGATGAGTGTGTTCATGCCTGTAGAAAATTAGCTAATAAACATGTGAAAGGGCACCTCGCACTTTAAAAGTGCATATTTTAATCCATTATTTTTTTTAACAGGGAAAGGTTAGCCCAGCCCAAAGTAGCTGACTCTGGGCTGCCGCAGCTTCTTACAGCAAACCGCTCATTCTGAAAATGTGAGCTTATTTACATCTATCTCTTTCCCTTTGTTAAGGAATGGCCCTCTTGAATGCTGCAGCCGGCATGCCTTTAACAAACCGGACACAAGAAAAGGCCCAAACTCCCGGCTGAAGCTGAGGGCCGGGGGAACTTCTGGGGGTCTCAAAAGGAAATGCTTTTCATTGGATAAGGAGGCATTATTAGGAGCCGAGACCCCGCCCAATCCCCTGTGCTCCATCGTTCCCTTAGTCACCAATCACTGGACTGAAGTTTTTCCTTAAAGAGCATTGCCCAGGAAAAGTAGTTTTCACAGTCAAGAATTAGCAGCTTAAGTGCCACTTGACAATATAAAAAGTGTCTTTCCTAACCAATTAATCCACAGAGAAAGCCTGTGTGCCTGTCTTTGCTACAGGACTACTACCCTCCCTACATTTCTAATGAGGAGGAGGAAACAAACCGCCAAGCAGGGAGGAGTGAATTATGAGCAGACCCTGTTTACTTTAACGTTTAAAATACTCACCAAAAATAAGAGAATCATTACAACAAAACTGATCATAATAATTAGGGTGCAGGGAAAGGCAAAAGTGAATGCTACTTTAAATACATCGTATTATACTATGTAGAATTAAACCTCACACCACCACAAAAAAAATGCAAGTCAATGCTACATGCACTGAAGCCAGTGAAGTGCCCTCAGATGGAGATGGGGGAGGGGAGTCGTGGACCTCTAATACCCACCTTCCATGAACTAGGGAGCACTCTGTGGCAAAAGGAGAATCTGCACGTCTCTTGAATGACTGCCTGGCAGGAAGTCTAATTACCATGAAATTTTCAAAGGTTTGCACAAAACCAGAAGAAATTGTACAGATGCAATCTGGTTATAATGGGGAGTTATCTTCAACTGTATGTCTGCTCCCCCCGGGCAAGCTGTTTTTCCGTTGGTTGACTGTTTTTTTTTTTTCCTCCCTATTTTTTCCTCTGGCCCTCCCTTTCTGTGACACGAATTTGTTGCAGGAATTCACTCATCCATTTGTAACTTTATTGCTAGCCCTTCCCCTTTGCCAGCGCCTCCCACCCCCATCCTCTCTCTTCTGCCTCCATTCACTGCCAAAACTACCACCCACACCAACCCCTCCCCCTTCTCTAGAACGAAATTCTTAGGCCAGGGAGGTGGTTTCTTTCTCTAAATAGAGCGATGCCCCTGGAGAACTGGGGGATCCTGCGCCTGCTTCAGAACTTATGTTTGCGTTAATTAAGTGCCTCCCAAATAAAACATGCTTCGAATTTCCCTATCCTCCCTCTTTATTCAGCTCAATTGTGGCTGTTCTCACTACCAGTCAAGGCCGGTAAATAAGGGAGTATGAATAAGCTAATACTAGCCTTATGACTTGTTACTGATTGTAAAAAGCATTTTCTCTGTTGCTTCCGCACTCCCCCACCCCCAGCCTCTATTCTTTTTGTCACCGCTCCAGTTATCTCCGATGGGTCCGTACCTGTCAGATGCTGGTACAGGCTGTATCTCCACAAAGCGGTCATTTACCCACTGGGCCAGGACTAGCCCTCGGTGAGTTTATCAATCTACAAGTAAAAGATATAGGCACTGCCCTGCAGTGCCCCACAGTCTAGCTGGAGTCATAAGCCATGTGATAGAGTGAGAGACCAATGGCAAATTTTATAGAGAGACTAAAGTAGTAGTAATATGGAGAGTAAGTTCTGTAATGGATCAGAGGATGGAGATAAAGTCCCATAGGCAGGGGAGGGCTTCCCAGAGGAGGTGGGATCTGAATTGGACCTTAATGGACAATTTCTATTTAAATAAGCTAAGAAAAGAAGAGGAAATTTTGCCAGGTGGCCAAACCCAAGTTATCAAATGCAAGAGGTATGAAGTGAGACAAGGTGAAAAGGAAGCTGATTTGTGGGGGCGGGGGCGGGGAGGTTAAGGAAAAGAGTTTTAGAGGGGAGTGCTCAATTATTGCAACTCAATGCACTCTAGTGATTGAAGTCAACCTATAGTCATGGTCACTGTCTGTCTATCTGTGTTACCAGCTCACTTTCTCCTCTTTGACTTCATAGCTCTAAGTCTTCCAATTCATCTGTCTTAATTTCTCTCTAAAGTACTCAAGTACCTTTCTCTTTTTTTTTTAAAGATTTTATTTATTTATTTTCAGAGAGAGGAGAAGGGAGAAAGAAAGAGCAATGTATGGTTGCCTCTCACATGGCCCCCACCGGGGACCCGGCCCGCAACCCAGGCATGTGCCCCGACTGGGAATCGAACCAGCACCCTCCGGCCCCCAGCCCGCGCCCAATCGACTGAGCTACACCAGCCGGGCTCAAGTACCTTTCTGATGAATCTCACAAATGACTCCCAGATCTTTTACCATATCACTCGGTCACAGGTCCTTTCAGCATCACTTTTCCTGTTTCTGAGATCCAGCCTCCTTGACTCACTTGCATCTTCCTATAATAAGATATAACCCTGCCCTGACTGGTGTAGCTCAGTGGATTGAGCGCGGGCTGGGAACCAGAGCGTCCCGGTTCGATTCCCAGTCGGGGCACATGCCTGGGTTGCAGGCCGGGTCCCCAGTGGGGGCCACGTGAGAGGCAACCACACATTGATGTTTCTCTCCCTCTCTGTCTCCCTCCCTTCCCCTCTCTCTAAAAAATAAATAAATAAAATCTTTAAAAAAATAAGATATAACCCCTCACGCCATGGACATTTCCATATGCTATTCCCCCTGCCTGGAGCACTCTTCTGCTCCCTAGCCTCCCCTTCACCAAGGTAATTCTTAATCTTCCTTCAGGAATTATCCCAGTAATCACGCCTTAACCCCAATTTTAGGTCATAGCTATATATTATATATTCTTACAGCATCGTCCTTCAATATATTTATCACAGGTATAATTTTATATGCTGGTGTGAATTTTTTTATTTGTGTGATCATTTGATTGTCAGTCTCTCCCAACTGTAAATTCCGTATTTGCTTAATATGAAATTACTATTACTGGTGATCACAACACCTCCTGTCCCTGACCTTCTCTCTTGTCTAAGCAAAGCAGCAGAGTCCCTTTTCTTAAATTCTCAGCTGAAAAAACGTATCATTTCATCCATTTACAAGCAAGTCCACATCATGTGTTATTTTAGAACAAAGAGTGCATACAAATAAAGAAAAAATTCCCATGAACAAGACAGTACTGAATCTTACCCACTACCATCCCCCTTTGCCCTCACCTCACTCCTTGCTGCAAACATTCTAGCTTTGCCTGTTCCAATATTTGTAAGGTGGAAGGGAGAAAATGAAAGTTTTTCCAGGGTGTTCTCCAAACTGCCAGTTAAGAGCTACAAAACTTAACCCAAAAAGTCCTATAAAAATAGCTTTCATTGAGTTTCTGATGTCTTTCCCACTGAGGGGAAAATGAATCTGCAGCTCAAAAAGTGCCTTCAGAACTACCTGAGGGAGTATGTGTTTCATTTTTATCTGTTTGAAAAGAAAGCAACTGAAACATGACTAACTTCCAACACAGAATTTACACACTTACAGAAGAATAGCCAGATGCTCCAGACCTACACACTCCAAACCCAAATCAATTTTTCTTTCTGCCAGCAATAACAAAGGACTGGGTGAATTCACCCAAGTGCCAGAGCCTCAGCACTATGCTAGTTTCCTTAGAAACAGTACAAATTGAAGCAAAGGATTTTAACTATGCCTATGGCTTAGGGTCAGCCTGAGGGTTTTGGTAACATTCACATTCTCTAAATGAACAGAGTACCCGTATAAACCTGAGTAGTGTTCAGGAAAGGAAGTCATTTAATTACTAACTTTGCATTAATTTTCAGATGCATTGAGGCCTGTCGGAAAACAAAGAAAGGTGAGATCCTGAATTCTACACTCTCTTTTTAAATGCAGGCTTCTTTTGTTCCAATGGGAGGAAGAGACTGCTAGGTCAGGTTCCAAGCCAATTCTAAACATGGGGCACTACATCTTTGAAAGGGAAGGAACTATTTTTTTCAGCACAGCCCCTGGATGATTTTTAGCTCATGCTTCATTCTTGGAGCACCATCACTGGTTAGTTGTTTCTCTAGCAACCGAAATTTCCTTCTCACTAATTGAACAGGTTTAGATAGTAGCAAGTTCCCATGGCTATAGGCAAGGTTGGTAGTTAGAGAAAATGAGCATTTTCATCAAAGAGCTTAGTAAAATGCCCGAAAGCCTTGAATGTTTGGTATAGGTAAGAAAAATGTCAAGGTAGTAATAATAATAATGGCAATAGAAAACCTTTCTTGAGCATTATTATATGCCAGGCAATCTTCTAAGAGCTTTACCTACATTTATTTACCTAATATGCACAAGTCCCATTTTATACTTAAGAAAAATCAGGTGCAAAAAGTTAAGGACTTGCCCCAAACCACACAGTTAGTAATTCCTCCATTAATTCTGATCATTTCTGAACTAATAATAGTAATCATATTTTATTTTGATAGAGTACTTTCAACTCTGTCAAAATTATCTTTTTTTAAATATATAATCTTTATTATATTTTTCCCATTACCATTTAGTCCCCTTATACACACCTCCTCCCAGCGATCACCACACTGTTGTCCACAAGTCCTTTTTCCTTTCTTGCTCAGTCCCTTCGCCCCCCCTCTACTAGCCATCATCCTGCTCTATACCTATGAGTCTATCTCTGTTTTCCTTGTCAGTTCAGTTTGTTCATTAGATTCCAAATATGAATGAAATCATATGGTGTTTGTCTTTCTCTGACTGGCTAATTTCACTGAGCATAATGCTCTCCAGATACACCCATGCTGTCACTAAGGGTAAAATTTTCTTCTTTTTACAGCCAAGTAGTATTCCACTGTGTAAATGTCCCAGAGTTGTTTTTATCCACTCATCTACACTTGGGCTGCTTCCATATCTTAGCAATTGTAAACAACACTGCAATGAACACAGGGGTGCTTATGTTCTTTCGAATTAGTGTTTTGGGTTACTTAAGATATATTTCCAGCAGTGGGATCGCTGGGTCAAAAGGCAGTTCCATTTTTAATTTTTTGAGGTATCTCCATACTGCTTTCCAGAGGTCTGCCTTTTGAAATGCAAACTGCTCAGAAGAAGCTGACAAATCCCACTAACACAATGTGTGGCTTTTGAACGATTGTAAGATTTGAAAGTCTCTGGATCTGGATATGTCAGTATAAGGCCTAAAGTCACAGGCTAACTCTCAAAGGCATAAGGAAAAAGTGACTTACCTACAACAACAAAGCTGATAGCAAAACCATGTGAAAATGCAAGTGTGTTGTTGGCATTATGTTAGGATAAATCTGAAGTAGATTTTGATAAGTTAACCTAAATATTGGAAACCCAAGAGTAACCACTAAGAAAGTACCTCAAAAACATAGTAAAGATCATTAAAGGATGGCAAAAAAGGATACTAGAAAATAGCCACTCAAGACACAGAAAGATCATAAAAGAAGAACATATTACAAAAATATTCATGAGACTTATAGAAAACAAAAAGCAAAATGGTACATGGAATTACAACTATATCAATAATAGCATTAAATAGTATAGACTAAACAATTCAACTAAAAGCCCCAGATCATGAGACTTATAAAAACAAGATCCCGCAATAGACTCCCTACGAAGGATACACTTTGGATTCAAAACCACAAATGTTTTGAAAGTAAAAGGATAGAAAAAGATATACCTCACCAAAAAATAATGAAAAAAGAAAGAGTTAGAGTGCCTATACTAACATCAGACAAAGTAGACTTAAGATAAATACCTGCTACTAGGGATAAAAAGAGACATTTAAAAATGATAAAATGGGCAATTTATCAGGAATACTGTTATGATTATAAACATATATGCACCCACATACAGAAGCACAAAACATGAAGCATCAACTTACATAATTGAAGGAATAAATATGCAATTTAAGAGTAATTGTTGGAGACATCAGTACCTTGCTTTCAATAATGGATAGGAGGACTGGACAGAAGATCAAGAAGGATGTATAATAATCGAAAAACACTATACACCAACTAGACCTAATAGAATAGTTCTATTACACACTTTACAACACCAGCAGAGTATCCCACTCTTCTCAGGTACACATGGAATATTCTGCAGCACAGGCCATATACAGAGCATATCTCAATAGATTGCACAAGATTAAAATCATACAAAGTATGTTGACAGCCCTCAATGGAATTAGAGACCATCAACAGAAAGAAATTGTGACTTCTGAAGGTGAAATAGTATGTATTTCTAAATACTACTGGGTAAAAGAAGAATTATCAGTCTAAGGCCATACCATTCTGAATGTGCCTGATCTCATCTGATCTTGGAGGAAGAATCATAAGGGAAAAGAGAAAATAGTTTAGGATGAACAATCATGAAAACACAACATAACCTAAACTGTGATGCAACAAAAGTAGTTCACAGAGGGAAATTTATAGTTGAAAATAACTATGTTTTAAAAAGAATAAAAATCTCAAAACAATGTCTTAGCTTTTCACCCTAAGACACTAAAAAAGAACAATCTAAACCCAAAATAACTATAATGAAGAAAATAATAATTATTAGAGTAGACACTAATTAAGTACACTGAAAATAAAAAAGTGCTATTGAAAAAATTTACAAATATATGAATAATGGAATGACAGCTTATGTTCATGGATTGGATAACATAATATTCTCAGACAAGAAGTACTCCTCAAATTGATCTATAGGCTCATACATTACCTATCAATATCCCAGCTTCATATGGGAAAGAAAGAGGCCCAGAATAACCAAAATAATCTTTAAAAAAGAACAAAAAAAATTTTTTAAAGAAGAAAGTTGGTAGACTCACTTAACCAACATCAAAACTTACCATAAAGTTACAGTAATGAAGATTATGTGTAACTGGCATAAGGATAGACAGGTATATAGATGAACAGAATAGAAGTGAGAGTCTAGAAACAAATCCACACTTTTATGTCAATTAATAGTTGGCAAGGGCACCAAAACAATTAAATGGGGAAACAATAGCCCTGGCTGGTGTAGCTCAGCAGATTGAGTGCCAGCCTGTGAATAAAAAGTCCCTGGTTCGATTCCCAGTTGGGGCACATGCCTGGATTGTGGCCCAGTTTCCCAACTGGGGGCATGTAAGGGGCAACCGATTGATGTATCTCTTGCACGTTAATGTTTCTCTCCCTCTCTTTCTCCCTCCCTTCTCCTCTCTCTAAAGATAAATAAATAAAATATTTTTAAAAAGAATAGTCTTTTCACAAATGGCACTGGACCAACTGGTTATAAACAATCAAAAGAATTGTTTTGGACCTCTACTTCATTCACATCATACACACACACACACAAAAAAAAAAAAACTAAAGTAGACCATATGAAAATGCAAGTGTGTTGGCATTACGTTAGTATAAATCTGAAGTAGATTTTGATAAGTTAACCTAAGCATTGGAAAACCAAGAGTAACCACTAAGAAAGTACCTAAAATTGCCCTGGCTGGTATGGCTCAGTGGATTGAACACCTGCCTGCAAGCCGAAAGGTTGCTGGTTCGATTTCCCAGTCAGGGCACATGCCCAGGTTGCAAGCCAGGCCCCCAGTAGGGGGCACGTGAGAGGCAACCATGCACTGATGATTCTCTCCCTCTCTTTCTCCTTCCCTTTCCCTCTCTCTAAAAATAAGTCAATAAAATTTTTAAAAATAAATACAGATTTTATAAATGGACAAATACACCTTTATCCAAAGAAAATATATGACCAATAGGCTCAAGAAAAGGTGCTCAACATCACTAATTATCTGAGAAACACAAGTCAAAACCACAATGAGATACCACCTCATACCTAGTAGGATGGCCATTTTTTAAAATATTTTATTTATTTATTATTTTTTTAGAGAGAGGGGAAGGAAGGGAGACAGAGAGGGAGAGAAATAGCAATGTATGGTTGCTTCTCACATGGCCCTCACTGGGGACCTGGCCCGCAACCCAGGCATGTGCCCTGACTGGGAATCGAACCAGCGACCCTTTGGTTCCCAGCCTGTGCTCAATCCACTGAGCTACACCAGCTAGGGCTAGGATGGCCATTATTTAAAAGAAAGTATTAAAGAGTATGTTGAGAAATTGGAACAACTGTACATTATTTGTGGAAATGTGAAATGGCACAGCCACTATCAAAACTGTATGGAATTTCCTCAAAATAATTAAAAATATATCTCTATATGATTCAGCAATCCCATGTCTAGGTATATATCCAAAAGAATTGAAATCAAGATCTCAAATTAATATCTGCACTCTATGTTTATTTCATCATTATTTACAATAGCCAAGATATGGAAATAATCAAAATGTCATTAACAAATGAATGGATAAAAAAGGAAATATGAAATATACATATAATGAAATATATAATAGCCTTTTTACAAAAAAGGAAATCCTACCACTTGTACCAACCGGATGAACCTGGAAGACATTATGTTAACTGAAATAAGCCAATCACATAACGATAAATACTACATGAATCTACTTATGTGAAGTATGTGAAATAGTTTAACTCATAGAAGCAGAGAATGGAATAGCGGTTGCCAGGGACTGGGGGAACGGAAGGGAAATAGCTGTTTTTCTATGGTTATAAAATTCAGTTAAAGATGAATATATTCTAGAGATCTGATGTATAAAACTTTCCTTCTAGTTAACCATAAAGATACAGTACTGTGCACTTAAAAACTTGTTAAGAGGGTAGATCTTAGATAAGTATTGTTACCACAAAAAAGAGGCACAAGTAAACTTTTGGAGGTAGTGGATATGTTTATTGTCTTGATTGTGGTGATAGTTTTATGAGTTATGCATAAGTCCAAACATCAAATTATACTCATTAAACTTTTGCAGTTTTATATAGCAATTATACTTCAATAAAGCTGTAAAAACCTATTGATTATAAAAATATTTATTGAAAGATAATAACAATGTTTTAAATTTAGATTATTGTGATAGTTACACTACTCTTTGAATATCCTAAAAACCATTAAATTATGCACTTTAAAAAGGTGAACATTAATGTTATGTAAATTATATCTCAATAAACATCTTTAAAAAGATTAAAGTGTTGAACACAATTGTCTCCAAGATCTATATTTAGAGGGTCACATTCAGGGAATCCTTTACCACACACTTGGATTCCCTTCACCTCTGAACTCAAAATGAAACAACTATTGAAAAACTCCATTGTGGTCTATGACTATATCAATAATTATTAATAAATGTACTTATCAAGTGTTTTTGAGATGTTTTTAGTGTACAAAGCATAGCACAAAGTGATATGACTATTACAGAGATGATCAGGTGCTGGTCCCTGCCTCCAAGTATCTGACAGATATGAACTCAAATAGCTGGAAATCAATACGATATATTCAGAAGGCAGTCCTGCTGAATACATCAGAAAGAGAAGGCTTGGCAGAGTGGAAAGAATTTAAGCCTTAAAGAATGAATAAGCTTTTGGTAGGTGGATACAAGGACATTCCAGGCTGAGAAAAAATATGCAAACAAAAGGAAACAGACAGGAAAGTCTATTCTCAATGTGGTTCCCCCAAGGACCTCGACTATACAATACCAGTCTAGTTTCAGTTACCATAAATATTTGAATGTCATAAATTAATTTAATTTTAAAACATTCTATCATTCATACTTCCTACTTCTATCCTCCAATTAGCTTACATAGGTGAGGCTTTATTATGTTCTTATTCATACTGCTTCATTTAATGACTACTATGGAATTCAATTTCTTTATGGATTAATAAATAAATGTTTTTCTTTATGGTCAGAATTGGTATAGTGCCTCAGGAGGCAGTCCAAAACTAAAATAAGGCATCTATCTAATCCTTTACATGACCTTGAAAAAATACATAATAAAGGATTCCCCTAAAGATTTTATATTTCAAGATTTTTAAACTTCATTATTCAGAGCAGTTTCAGGTTTACAGAAAAATTGAGGAAATAGTACTGAATTTCAAAATACTCCCCCAAACACACAGTTTCTCTTATTATGAATATCTTGCATTAGTGTGATATATTTTTTAAAGCTGATGAACAAATATCGATACATTAACAATAGTTCATAGTTTACATCAGGATTTACTCTGTAGTATACAACACTATGGTCTGGGCATGCGCATAATGTCGTGTGTTCACCAAACAGTATCATAGAAAACAGTTTTCCTGCCTTACAAATCTCTTGTGCTCCACTTATTTAGCTCACTCTCACTTACTCTGAACCCACTTTTACCATCTCAACAGTACAGTATGTAGCCTCTTAGAATAACTGCTTTTCCTTAGAAATATGCATTTAAGTTCCCTTAATGTATTTTTGTGGCTGATGATTTATTTCTTTTTTATCACTGAATAATGTTCTGTTTTCAGGCTATGTCACAGTTTGTCTATCCATTTACCTATTGAAGGATATTTTGGTTGCTTTCAGATATTGGCAATTTTGAATAAGGTTTCTATAAATACTTGTGTGTAAGTTTTTGTGAGTTTCAACTTATGTGGGTAAATACCAAGGAGTGTGATTACTGGATTTATGATAAAACTATGTTTAAATTTGTAATAAACTGCCAAACTGTCTTCCAAAGGGGCCGTATTATTTTCCATTCTCACCGGCAAGATTCTACTCTCATTTCTAGATTATTTTATTTTTAAAAAATTTTTAAAGATTTTATTTATTTATTTTAGACAAAAGGGAAGGGAGGGAGAAAGAGAGGGAGAGAAACAGCAATGTGCAGTTGCCTCTCACGTGGCCCGACTGGGGACCTGGCCCGCAACCCAGGCATGTGCCCTGACTGGGAATCGAACCGTCAACCCTTTGGTTCTCAGTCTGAGCTCAATCCACTGAGCCACACCAGCCAGGGCTCATTTCTAGATTATTTTAATAAAAGCTAGTTTTAGTATTGGGTTATGTGCCCTTTTCAGTCATTATTGCTAATTTCTGTATCCAGAAAACAAATAATAAAAGGGAAAACTAGAGTGTGGCTTCCAATTGTCCCTGTGGCTGTTTGATGTGATTCCTTTCAAAAACCCATTGAGGAGAGAGGCAAGATGGCAGTGGAGTAGGTGAAGTTACATGTACCTCTTCCCAGGACCAAACTGGAGTGACAACTAAAATATAAAACAATCAACCTTAATAACCAGCTGAGGACTAGGTAAACAGAAGTATTATAACCAACAGTTTAAGGAAGAAGCCACATTGAGACTAGTAGGAAGGGCGGAGCAATGAAAACAGCTGGCCCTGCACCCAGGTATGGCAGCTGATATAGGGGATATCTCAGATGCAAAGCTCCCCCCTGAGGAGCATGGGGTCTGAACCCCATGCTGGGCACCCCAGCCCAGAGCACCAGAGCCAGGAAGAGAAGCAGACATAACATCTGGCTGTGAAAATCAGCAAGGATTTTGTCTGCCAGGGAGAGACAGGAGTCTGCTAGACACCCAGGTGCCCTCTTAAAGGGCCAGTGCAGGAAATATTGTTCTCAACTACTTTAAATCCCAGCTGAGGGAGGGCAGCTCAGAGCAAACTACAGTTGTGTGAGGAGAGGCTGGATTATGCAGATCTGAGGAGAGAGCCGGAGAAACAAACATCACGGTCCCTGTGCTGAGTCCCTTTCCCACAGTGCCCACAAACACCCTTTTTTAGGTGAAGCATTCCCCTGCATGTGCCAATCAGCCTGGGGAATGCAATAGCCCCACCCTCTGGACTGCCTGTCATCCTACCCCTCAGAGCTCATGCACTGCAGAGAAATCAGCTGCCTGGGCCTGTGGTGTGGAGGTGTGGATGGACCTAGGGAGGCTCAGGGACTCAGTGGTGTGTCTCTGAGGCAAGGGCCAGTTTTCATTCATGTTACCCAACTGGTGCAGAACCCTCCCTTGACACAGCCAAATCTTGGTCACTTTGGGCCTGACAAACTCTGTTGGCCTCCCCCTGAAGACTTCCTGAGACCCCACCCTACCACAAAGGTCTGTGGCCATGTGGCAGGAGGCCCACATATTCCATGCAAATGGAATAAAAAAATAAGCTGGGGTAGCGACACTTATATTTGACAAAATAGACTTAAATAAAAAAGCTATACCAAGAAACAAAGGAGGACACTACATAATTCTAAAGAGATGGATCCAACATGATATAACCCTTGTAACATTTATGCACTCAACATAGGAGCACCTAAATATATAAAGGAAATCTTGATGAACATAAAGGGAGAGGTGGACAATAATACAGTCATACGAGGGGATTTTAACATCCCATTGACTTCAATAAGTAGATCTTCCAGTCAGAAAATCAAGGAAAGAGCACCCTTAAATGGCACCCCAGATCAAATGAACTTAAATGATATATTCAGAGCATTTCACCCCAAAGCAGTAGAATATATATTATTTTCGAGTGCACATGGAAACTTTTCTAGGATAAATTACATATTATGACACAAAATAAGTCTAAATAAGTTTAAGAAGATTGAAATCATATCAAGCATTGTATCTGACAACAATGGTATGAAACAACAAATCAATCATAGGAAAAAAACTAAAAAACACACAAACACGTGGAGGCTAAATAAGGTGGTACTAAGCAATAAATGAATTAACAGCGATATCAAGGAAGAAATAAAAATATATCTAGAGACAAATGAAAATGGGAACCCAACAACCCAAAATCTATGCAACACAACGAAAGCAGTCCTAGGACAGAAATCTATAGCATTACAGTCCTAAATCACAAAACAAGAAAAATCTCAAATAAACAACCTAACCTTACACGTAAAGGAACAAGAAAAAGAACAATAAGGCCCAAAGTGAGTAAAACAAAGTAAATAATAAAGTTCAGAGCAGAAATAAGTGAAATAGAGTCTAAAACACAATACAAAAAGATTAATGAAACCAAGTGCTGGTTCTTTGATAAAACAAACAAGATTGATAAGACTTTAACTAGACTCACAAACAAAAAAAAAAAAAAAAAGAGAGAGAGGACCCAAAAAATAAAGTCAAAAATAAAAGAGGAGCCCTGGCTGGTGTAGCTCAGTGGATTGAGTGCAGGCTGCAAACCAAAAGGTCACCAGTTCGATTCCCAGTCAGGGCACATGCCTGGGTTGCAGGCCAGGTCCCCAGGTGGGCCACATGAGAGGCAATCACACATTGTTGTTTCTCTCTCTCTCTCCCTCCCTTCCCTTCTGTCTAAAAATAAATAAATTCTTTAAAAAATGAAAGAGGAGAAGTAACAACATCACAAAAATACAAGATTATTTAAAATATTACAAACTACTATATGCCAATTAAATGTACAATCTGGAAGAAATGGATAAATTCCTAAAAACATACAATCTTCCAAACTGAATCAAGAAGAAACAGGTGGCCTGTCTGTTGTGGCTCAGTAGACTGAGTGCCAACCTGCGAACCAAAAGGTTGCTGGTTCGATTCTCAGTCAGGGCACATGCCTGGGTTGCAGGCCAGGTCCCCCAGTTGGGCACGTGTGAGTTGTTTCTCTCCGTCTTTTTCTCCCTCCCTCTCTCTAAAAATAAATAAATAAAATCTTTTTTTTTAAAGAAGAAACAGCAAATCTGAACACACAGATTACAACTAATAAAATCAAAGCCATAGTCAAAAATCTCCCAATAAACCAAAGTCCTAGACTGGATGGCTTCACAAATGAATTTTACCTAATATTCAAAGAGATATTAAAGCCCGTCCTTCTCAATCCATTCCAAAGAATTCAAGAGGAAGAAAGCCTCCCTATCTCATTTTATGAGGCCAGCATTTTCTTAATTCCAAAACACTACAAAGAAAGTAATAGGCCAATAGTCCTGATGAACATACATGCAAAAATCCTCAACAAAATATTAGAAAATCACTCCCAGCAATACATTGAAAAGATCATCCATCATGATCAAGGGGAATTCATTCCTGGGATGCAAGGTTGATATAATTTTGGCAAATCAATTAACATGATGCACCACATAAAGCAAATGAAATATAAATATCATATGATCATACCAATATTTTAATAAAAAACTTTTGAGAAAATCCAATATCCATTTATGATAAAAAAAACTCTCATCAAAGCAGGAATAGAGGGAATATATCTCATTATAATATAAGCCATATATGATGACAAGCCTATACAGCTAATGTCACATTCAATGGGGAAGAACTAAAAGCATTTCCCCTAAGATCAGGAACAAGACAGGGATATCTACTTTTACCTCTCTTACTCAACGCAGTACTGGAAATCCAAGCCGCAGCAATCAGACAAAAAGAAGAAATAAAAAGGCATCCAAATTTGAAAGCAAGAAGTAAAACTGTCATTATTTACAAATGACATGATACTGTATGTACAGAACCCTAAATTTTCCACCAAAAAACTACTAGAACTGATAAATAAATTCAATAAAGTAGCAGGATACAAAATTAAATACCCAGAAACTGGTTACATATTTATACACCAATAATAAACTATCAAAAAGAGAAACTAAGAAAACAGTCCTATTTACAATTGCATCAAAAAATAAAACACATATAAATACATTTATTTTTTAAGTTTTCCTTTTCTTATTGTTGTTCAATTACAGTTGTCTCCATTTTCCCACCACCCACCCCCAACTCCCACCCTCAATCCTTCTTCCTCTCTTTGGCTTTCCCCATTATCCCTCCCCACTCCCCTCTGGTTACTGTCAGATTGTTCTTAATTTCAATGTTTCTGGTTATATTTTGCTTTCTTGTTTATTTTGTTGATTAGGTTCCATCTATAGGTGAGATCATATGCTATTTTTCTTTCACTGCCTGGCTTATTTCACTTTGCATAAAGCTCTCCAGTTCCATCCATGCTGTGGCAAAGGGTAGGAGCTCCTCCTTTCTTTCTGCTGCACAGTATTCCACTGTGTAAGTACCAGTTTATTGATCCACTCATTTACTGATGGGCACTTAGGTTGCTTCCAGCACTTGGACAAGGAGGTAAAAGACCTGTACTTGGAAAATTAAAAACCCTGAAGAAAGAAATTGAAAAAGATACAAATAAAACTGAAACACTTACTGTGCTCGTGGGCAAGAAGAATTAACATTGTTAAAATCCATAATATCCAAAGCAATCTATAGATTCAATGCAATTGCTATGAAAATACCAATGGCGTAATTTCATAGAACTAGCACAAATACTCCAAAATTTTATATGGAACCACAAAGGAGCCCGAATAGTCACAGCAATGTTGAGAAAGAAGAACAAAGTTGGAGGAGTCACACTACATATCAAACTATACTACAAGGCCATAGTAATCAAAACACCATAAAAACAGCCATATAGGTTAGTGCAACGGTGTCAAACTCATTTCCACTGGGGGCCGCATCAGCCTCGCAGTTGCCTTCAAAGGACTGAATGCAATTGTAGGACTGTATACATGTAACTACTCCTTAACAGTTAAGTGAGAGCTCAGCGCTGCCACTGGGTAGAAACAAGGTGCTGGGCCAGATAAAACAAGGTGGAGGGCCGGATGCAGCCCGTGGGCCTTTTGTTTGCTACCTGTCAGTTAGTGGAACAGAACAGAGAGCCCCGACACAAACCTATGCCTATATGTTCAATTAATATTTGACAAAGGAGTCAAGAACATATAATGGGGTAAAGACAGTCTATTCAATAAATGGTGTTGGAAAAATTGGGCAGATTCTGGAAAAAAATACAACTAGACCACGTTATTATACCACATACAAAAAACTAACTGAAAATGGATTAAAGATGTAAATGTAAAACTTAAAACTGTAAAACTCCCAGAAGAAAACTTAAGGCAGTAAAATCTCGACCATTTTTAGTATTTTTTTTTCCTGATATATCTCTTCTGGCAAGGGAACCAAAGGAAAAAAATAAACAAATGGTTCAACATCAAGCTAAAAAATTTTTGCACAGTGAAGGGAATTATCTAGAAAATAATAGGCTCGCCAGTTCAATTCCCAGTTAGGGCACATGCCTGGGTTGTGGGCCAGGTCCCCAGTGGGGGTGTGTGAGAGGTAACCACAAGTTGATCTTTCTCTCCATGTCTTTCTCCATCTCTTTCTTTAATAATAAATAAAGTTTTAAAAATCTTTTTTAAAAAAGAAAAGAAAGCACAACCTGGCCAGTCTTGCTCAAGTTGGATGGGCATTGTCTCACAAAGCAAAATGTCACTGGTTCAATTTCCGATAAGAGTATATGCTCGGGACGTGGACCTGGTCTCCAGTGGGGGCACGTACGAGAGGAAGCTCATTGTTGTTTCTCACTCACATCAACGTTTCTCTCCCTCTCTTCCCTTCTCTCTATAAATAAAAAAATAAAATGTTAAAAAGTACAATCCACTGAAGGGGAGAAGATATTTGCCAATGATATATCTGATAAAGGGTTAATATTAAAATTTTATAAAGAACTTATAAAACTCAACACCAAAAAAATAAACAATACAACTAAAAAATGGGCAAAGGACCTGAATAGACCCTTCTCCAAAGAGGACATACAGATGGCCTATAGACATATGAAAAGATGCCCAATGTCACTAATCATCAGAGAAATGCAAATTAAAACCACAATTAGATATCATCTCACACCTGTCAGAATGGCTGCCATCAATAAATCAGCAAGGATGTGGAGAAAAGGGAACTTTTGTGCACTGTTAGTGGGATTGCGAATTGGTGCAGCCACTGTGGAAATCAGTATGAAGTTTTCTCAAAAAAATAAAAAACAGAACCACCTTATGACCCAGCAATTCCACATGTGGGTATATATCCAAAAAATAACTTAAAGCTAATTTGAAAACATATCTGCACCAGTATGTTTATTGCAACATTATTTACAGTAACCAAAATAGGGAATCAACTCAAATGCCCATCAATAGACAAGCAAGTGGATAAAGAAATGTTATGCATATATATAATGAAATATTATTCAATCATAAAAAAATAAAATCTCATCATTTGTGACAACATAAATGAACCTAGAGGGTAATATGCTAAGTGATGTAAGTCAAAGACAAAAATATGATCTCACTTATATGTGGATTCTTTTTTTTTCTAAAGATTTTATTTCTTTATTTAGAGAGAGGGGAGGGTAGGAGAAAGAGAGAGAGAGAAATATCAATTTGTAGTTGCCTCTTGTGCATCCCCCTGCTGGGGACCTGGCCTGCAACCCAGGCATGTGCCCTGACTGGGAATCGAACCGGCAACCCTTTGTTTCGCAGGCCCGTGCTCAATCCACTGAGCTACACCAGAGAGGGCTATTATGTGTATTCTAAAGAAAAATAAAGAAAACAAAAACTTACTCATAAATATAGAAGGCAGACTGATAGTTGCCAGGTGGCAGGACAGTTGGGGGCCTAAGTGACAAAGGATTAAGAAGTATAAATCAGTAGTTAGAAAACAGTCATGGGTATATAAAGTATATCATAGGGAATATAGTCAATGATATTGTATGGTGCCAGGGGGTACTGGAAATATCAGGGGTATCACTTTGAAAATTATATAATTGTCTAACCACTATGCTGTACAACTGAAACTAATATAGGGATGTCCGGAACATGTATAAAGGACACATGGACAAAGCCAAAGCGGGGTAGGATCAAGGGTGGGAGGTGGTGATGGCTGGGGTGGGGAGGAGTGGTGGGGGGAAAATGGAGACAACTGTACTTGAACAACAATAAAAATGTGAAAAAAATAATATTAAACATCAACTGTAATTGAGAAATGAAAGAAAATTTACAAGTGAAAAAAAACCTCAATTATTCTAAAGTTGCTGATGTTCTATGTAATTCACCATTTAATCCAAATACTTTTATAAAACCACTTCTCCAGATCTCCAACCATACACCCCATCTAATTTTGTTGGTACGTAAGCCAATTACCAGGTTTAGGTTTCCATATTCCTTCTCACTGGTTTCTACCTAAAGGTGGTAGCTCACAATATAATGGTTTTGTGTAGCTCTTTCCTACCTGAGGCCCTGCCACATCAAGAAACTACAGTCAGAAATATTGAAAGAACCAACTTACAACATGGTCTCACCCATAACCTGGCTTTACTGAATAAGGCACCTATGTATAATATATTGTTATATTTACCAAAATCATTGAAACATTAAATAAAAATGTAAAAGATTTATTTAATGAAAGTGACTATTTCAGCAAAAGGTCATAGCTTTGAAGTCTCATTATTTTAGACAACACCTCATCAGGTATATTGTGGTACTTAATCTTATACCATTTTTCACTTTTGACACATATCAATGTGTGACACTAAAGATAGCATTAGTCCAGAATGATTCATATGAGAAAGTAAAACTACGATAATAAAGCTAAAGTAAACATAATAAATTATTCCATCAGACATTCCAATTCCTCAAACATCTTTGTGCATTTTAGCCTCCATAACTTTACCTATCCTAACAAACAAACCAGATGCCTTTCCATCTACTCTCCACTTCAAATCTGAATTGCCCTGGCTGGCTGGCTCAGTTGGTTGGAGCATCATCCAGTGCACCAAAAGGTCACAGGTTCGGGTTTGATTCAGGTACCTAGGATGTGGATTCAATCCTCATCAGGGTGCATACAGGAGGCAACTGATCAACATTTCTCTCTCACATTGATGTTTCTTTCTCTTTCTCTCTCTCTCTCTCCCCTCCCCCCTAATTTCCCCTCTCTCTAAAATCAATGAACATATTCTTGGGTGAGGATTTTAAAGATCTGGATTTTTTTCCAGCTGTATATATTTTATTTCATTCTGACAATGTAGATACATTTTAAAACTTCTTTGAACACATTTATGTCATCTCTATGGTAACCTTTATTTAAAAGTAGTTATTTCTCAGATTATATTCTTTTATAAACTACTATTTTTTCTTTTTAAAAACATTATTTTATTGTTGTTCAGGTACAGTTGTCTGCATTTACCTCCACCACTCCCCCCCAACCCCAGCCATCCCCACCTCCCTTCCCTGATTCTACCCCTCATTGGTTTTATCCGTGTATCCTTTATAGTTGTTCCTGAAAACCCTACCCCCTTTCCCACCATTATCCCCTCCCAGCTCCCCTCTGGTTACTGTCAGATTGTTCTTAATTTCAATGACTCTGGTTATATTTTGCTTGCTTGTTTGTTTTTTCCATAAGAACCTATGCACCCCAATATTCATAGCAGCACAATTTCCAATAGCCAAGAGCTGGAAGCAACCTAAGTGCCCATCAGTAAATGAACAGATCAAAAAACTGTGGGACATTTATACAATGGAATACTACGCAGCAGAAAGAAAGAAGGGGCCCCTACCCTTTGCGACAGCATGGATGGAACTGGAGAGCATTATGCTAAGTGAAATAAGCCAGGTGGTGAGGGACAAATACCATATGAGCTCACCTTTAAGTGGAACCTAATCAACAAAATAAAAATCTGGATTAATGAACCTTTTCATTATTCGACAAGGGGAAGGAAAACTATCCACTGATGAATAATTCCCAAATAACTATTTTTAATAAAATGCACATGCCATTAAATTACTGAATGTAAACAAGTCTATCTTATGAATTCACAGAAACAAGAGACTCCTTGGCTTGATATTCAAGGCTCCCACAAAATGGTTCCGTCTTGTTCTAAATTTATCATTCAGCACTACCTTATGTCAATCTGTTACTCAAGTTATAAATGATTACTTGTTTGCCTTTTAAAATATCTTGAACATTCCAGCCTCCCTAATAATACCCCACTTGCAATTACCTCCCTGTTCCTACCATAGATTTTACACAGTAAAATCCTATTGGATGCTGTAGGAGTTTGCAAAGGAATAAAATCTTATGCATTGATTGTTCCACAGAAATCTTCATAGAGGAGGAGAAGGAATAAGACATTAGACTTGAAGGCAAAGAGAGTAATGAAGCAGTAGTGAGCACGGTAAAAGAATCTGGTTTGGTTACTAGGATAGGAAAAGTGCCGGAAGTAGAAATGCACAAGGATGTTTGAGGGTTGAGTAAACCAGTTTTGCTGGTGAAAAATGAGGTCTAAATTATTATTATTTTTTAAGATTTTATTTATTTTTAAAGAGAGGGGAAGGGAGGGAGAGAGAGGGAGAGAAACAGCAATGTATGGTTGCTTCTCACATGGCCCTCACTGGGGACCTGGCCCACAACCCAGGCATGTGCCCTGACTGGGAATCGAACTGGCGACCCTTTGGTTCCCAGCCCACGCTCAATCCACTGAGCTACACCAGCCAGAGCATGAGGACTAAATTACATAAATGTAGTAATTAAACTTTGCTTTTTAAAACAGTAAATATAATGGCATTTTATATCCTTTTTATTAAAGTATGATTGGTATGAGATTAGTTTCAGGTATACCACATAGTGATTGACATTTATATGCCTTTCTTTTTAAAGATTTTGTTTATTGATTTTTAGAGAGGGGAGGGAAGGAAGAAAAACATCAATGTGTGGTTGCCTCCCATGTGCCCCCTACTGGGGATCTGGCCCACAACCCAGGCATGTGCCCTGACTGGGAATTGCACCAGTGAACCTTTGGTTTGCAGGCCGGTGCCCAATCCCCTGAGCCACACCAGCCAGGGCTGACATTTATAAACCTTATAATGTGCTCACCACACTATCTTCCGGTAACCATCTGTCACCATACAAAGTTATTACACTACTGTTGATTATATTCCTCTTCACCATTTTAACATATCCCGTCACCCCTTTCTCTCTGGCAACAGTTTGTTTTTTGTTTCTATGAGTATGTTTTTGTTTTGTTTTACTTGTTCATTTGTATTGATTTTTTAAAATTCCACATATAAGTGAAATCATGCGGTATTTGTATTCCCCTGCCTGACTTATTTCACTTATCATAATACCTTCTAGGTCCAATCATGTTGTTGCAAATTGTAGGATTTTGTTCTTTTTATCACTGTGTAACATCCCATTGTATATATAAGAACCACATTTTTTTATCCATTTATCTATTGATGAACCCCTAGGTTGCTTCTATATATTGGCTATTATAAATAATTCTGCAATAAACATGGGGTCCATATTCTATTAGAATTAGCATTCTCATTTTCTTCAGATAAATACCCCAAAATGGGATTACAGGTTCATATGGTAGATCCATTTTTATTTTTTGAGGAATCACCATACTGTTTTCCACAGTGGCTGCATCAATTTGCAGTCACATTAAGAGTGCACCAGGGTCCCAGTTTCTTTATATCTTTGCCAATACTTGTTATTTGTTGACTTTTTAAATAATAACCTTTATGACTGGTGCTAGGTGGTATCTTATCATGGTTTTGATTTGCATTTCCCTGACAACTAATGATGCTAAGCATCTTTTCATATGACTTTTGGTCATCTGTATGTCTTTGGAGAAATATCTTTTCATGTCCTTTCCTGGTTTTTTGACTGGATTATTTAAATTTTTTGTTATTGAGTTATGTGAGTTCCTTATATATTTTGGATATCAACTTCTAATCAGATACACCATTTGCGCATAGATTGTGCCTCTCAGTAAATTGTCTTTTTTTGGTTGATGATGGTTTTCTTCACTGTGCAGAAGTTTTTCATTTGATGAACTTTGCCTCTTTCCACCAGATGTCTGAAGCAAGGGTGATGTAGGGCACTGGGGATAAAGAAGACTATTTTTCTGAATATTATTTGGAGAAAAATGAACATGATTATTTTTTAGGAGTTTTAATTCTGCAAGTATGCATCAGTCACAGTTTTGCATTAGAAAAATTGTCCTGGCAGTAGTGTGGAAAATCAAATGGTGAGAAACAAGATCACTTAGCAGACTACAAGTATAATATGTTTTAGTGATTCCCTGATATTGTTGTTTTAAAAATTGAAGATTTATAGCAACCTTTGCATTGAGCAAGTCTACTTGAGCCGTTTTCCAACAGCATTGACTCACTTCATGTCATGTGGCCCATTTTGTTAATTCTTACAATATTTCAATCTTTCTCATCATATTATATTTGCTATGGTGATCTGTGATCAGTGATCATTGATGTTACTATTGTAATTGTTTGGGTGCACCACAAACTGTGCCCATATAAGATAGTGAACTTAACTGATAAATGTTTTTGTGGTGATTGCCCCACACACTGGTTGTTTCTCCATCTCTCCCTCTACTCAGGCTTTTTTATTCCCTGATACTCAAAAATATTTAAATTAGGCCAATTAATATCCCTATGGTAGCCTGTAAGTGTTCAACTAGAAGGAAGAGTCACGTATCCCTCCCTTCATATCAAAAGCTAAAAATGATTACACTTAGTGAGGAAAGAATGCTGAAAGCTGAGATGAACTGAAAGCTATCTTGAGCCAAAGAGTTAGCAAAACTGTGGATGCAAAGAAAAAATTTCTTGAAGGGAATTAAATAAAGTGTTATCCCAGTGAATGCACAAATGATGAGAAAGCAAAACAGCCTTATTGCCGATACAGAGAAAGTTTTAGTGGTCTGGATAGATGATCCAACCAGCCACAAAATTTCCTTAAGCCAAAGCCTAATCCAGGGCAATACCCTAACCCTCTTCAACCCTATGAAGACTGAGAGAAGTCATATAGCTGTGGAAGGAAAGTGTGAAGCTAGCAGACATTGATTCAAGAGGTTTAAGGAAAGCTAACAAAGTACAAGGTGAGGCAGCAAGTGCTAATGTAGAAGCTGCAGTTATCCAGAAGATCTAGCCAGGGAAATTAATGAAGGTAGCTACACTAAACAATGGCTTTTTAAATGTAGCCTTACATTGGAAGAAGATGCCATCTAAGACTTCCAGCTAGAGAGGAGAGGACAGTACCTGACTTCAAAGCATCAATGGACAGGCTGACTCTCTTCTTAGAAACTAATGCACCTGTTGACTTTAGGTTGAAGCCTGTGCTCATTTACCATTTGGGAAATCCTAGGGCCCTTCAGAATTAGGCTAAATCTACTCTGCCTCTGTTCTATAAATAGAACAACAAAGCCTGAATGACATCACATCTGTTTACAACATGGTTCACTGAATATTTGAAGCCCACTGTTGAGAACTACTTCTCAGAAAAAAAAATCCTTTCAAAACATCACACTCATTGACAATACATCTGGTTGTCCAAGAGCTCTAACAGGGATGTACAGTGTGGTTAGTGCTGTTTTTATGCCTGCCCACACAACATCCACTCTGCAGTCCACGGATCAAGGAGTAGTTTCAACTTTCAAGTCTTATTATTTAAGAAGTACATTTTCTAAGGAAGGCTACAGCTGCCATAGATAGTGATTCCTCTGATGGATCTGGGCAAAGCCAGTTGAAAATCTTCTGAAAAGGATTCACCATTCTAGATACCACAAAGAACATTCAGGATTCATGGGAAGAGGTCAAGATATCAACATTAACAGGAGTTTATAAGGAGCAATTCCAATCCTCATGGATGACTCTGAGGGTTTTCAGCCTTCAGTGAAGGAAGTAACTACAGATACTATGGATATTGCAAGAGAATGAGAATTAGAAGTGGAGGCTGAAGATGGTACTGAACTGCTGCAGTCTCATGGTAAAACTTTAATGAATGAGGAGTTCCTTCCTATGGGTGAGCAAAGGAAGGGGTTTCTTGAGGTAGAACCTACTTCTGCTGAATATGTGAAGACTGCTGAGATGACAACACAGGAGTTACAATTTCACAAAACCTTCATTTTTAAACAAGCAGCTGATTTTGACAGGATTGATTCCAATTGTAAAAGAAGTTCTACTGTGTGTACAATGCTATCAAACAGCATTGCATGCTACAGAGAAGTCCTTCATGAGAGGAAGAGTCAATCTATGTGGCAAATTTTTTTTCACAAATTTTAAGAAATTGTCACAACCAGCCAACCTTCAGCAACCACCACCCTGATCAGTCAGCAGCCATCAATGCTGAAGCAAGTCCTTCCACCAGCAAAGAGATTATGACTCACTGAGGGCTCAGATGATGATTAGCATTTTTTCAAAATAAAGTATTTTAATTAAAGTATGTACATTGTTTTTAGACGTAATGCTATTGCACACTTAATAGACTACAGTATAATGTAAACATAACTTTAAATGCACCAGGAAACCAAAAAAAAAAATTGTGTGACTGGCTTTATTGTGATACTCACTTTTTTGTGGTGGTCTGGAACCAAACCTACTGTATCTCCAAGGAATGACTATACTGTAGAGGTCCAAGCATGTGTTGATAAAGGCCTGGCCTTGCCTTGAATAATGAAAAGGATGGAGAAGAGGAAATATGTAAGAAAGAATACAAGGAAACTGAAAAAATGAGGTATTATTGATGACAATAAAAAAGGAGTAAGAACCAAACAGAAGATGATAAGGATCTTAGTTCTGGCCAGTGCATGAAGGGTATATTGTGTATGTGTGTGTGTGTGTGTATGGTGAGTTTTTCATAAGATACTCTAGACACATATAAAATTGCATAAATTCTAACTTCAAAAGAAACTGGAAAGAGGGTGTTTATAAAAAGTTCAGGGAGAGGGCAGGGAAGGGCATAGGCAATTTACCATGTATTAAGATACAAAAATGGAACATACAATTTTTTACCCAAAAACAAGTACTGGCTTTACTCATGTTAAAATTTGGATGGCAATAGGACTTCCAAATGGTCCTATTGTTTTGTCCTATCTTCCCTCCCCTCCATTAATTTGTAAGGCTCTGAGACAGCAGCTTCTGTTTTGTTAGTTGTATCATTCAAATATTTATATTTATCATAAGTCTTACACATAGTACAAACAATAATTATTTATTGATTTAATTTTTTTAAATACTGATAAGTTACACAAGTTCCATGTATTTTTATATTTTTGGTGCATGCAATGCAATAATTTTAAACAGTAAACTGATAGCAAACAGAAGTCATTTGTAGCCTTTGTGTTCTTTTAAATTTTAACTTAATTTCAAATTTTAACTTTCTGTGTATTTGAAAGACAGTAGTAGACTTTGGGAGCCTTGCATCATTATTGATCTTTTGGACAGTCATTTTTTGTGCTGTCTGGCATTTTTGGCCTTCACCTGTTACAGTGATTTCACTCTTAGTTTCTACATTTGCATCATTGATTCATTCAACATCTCTAGTTCTTTTCCACTGGGGACTAAATAATTTGCAATCTGTTCCACTCAATTATGAGTAATTTTTCCCATTTAGTTAGAGAGAAATGCAAACCAAATGGAGTGCCTGATGCCACAGAATTCACAAGCCAGGGGAGTTTGTACTCGGAAAAACAGCTACAAATCCAAATTCCTACTTGGTGCCTTTTTTCCCCTGTTTGTGTTTACCTAAGCATAGCTGTAGCTCAACTACAAGGACCTAGGTGAAGAATTCTTAAAGGTTGGTGGTAAAAAGAGGGAAAAGAGAAGGGAGGAAGTTAACAACAAGTAAAGCAGAATTTAGATGGCAAGAAAAATGCAAGATTATAAAGGAAAAGAGGATTTTCTTTTTTTGTGTTATATACTTCTCAGGCATCTGTTCCATTTTTATTTGATGTTCCCATTTTTAAGACAGGAATCAAGTTGGTAAAAAACTTTATTCTTCCCTTTAGCTAAGGAGCAGAATAATATAGTTTTTTTAGTAAAATATGGAGTCCCTTGCCTTCAAAAATGATCAAACTATCTCTCCTGTAATTTTTCCACCTTTATTAAGGTATGATTGATGAATCAAAATTGTGTATAATTAGGTTGTACAATATGATTTTTTTTACATTGTACAATGTGACGATTTCATATACATACACACTGTGAAATAACTACCACAATCAAGTTAATACATTTTGGGGGAAGGTAATCAAAAGGCATCACCCATGAGCTGGACGGGGCAGTTGGAGGTTCCCTACCCCTCTGCTGCATTTGGAATGTAAGTTCCACTTGTCTTGCTACTCCCAAAATCTGGCATAAGGAAACAGTCTTGAGATAGCAGTGTGGTATTGAGACTATCTGGATGGTATACATGACTGAACACAGTTCAAATTTATAGGCTGGTCCAGAAGGTTTGACTTGTGAAAAAGATACACACGCACATATTCTCATAACATTATGAAAGAGTGTAAGGAAGAACTTTAGCCATTGTAAAATCCAAATAAATGTCACAAAGACATTCATGTGTGGATTTATTTGTTTCTATTTAGAGACCAGGAGAAAAAATTGCAAAAAAGGGAGAACATTTTGTTCTTCTTGTGTATTAAGCCTACTCATATATGTGTCCCAAAGATAATTGTTGTTATTTTACATTAATCAAAATAGAACAATGGGGCGCCTCCTCAAAGAGGTAATACAAAGCTGTATTAAAAGCATTTGTGCTAGCTAATACTTAAGATTTCTAAAGTAATAATTTCTGGTGCTTTTAAAAGAACCTGTAAAGGTCCTTATTAAGACACAAGGAGTTTTTTGCCCTGGCTGGTGTAGCTCAGTGGATTGAGCACGAGCTGTAAACCAAAGGGTCACCGGTTCGATTCCCAGTCAGGGCACATGCCTGGGTTGCAGGCCAGGTCCCCAGTGGGGGCCACGTGAGAGGCAACCACACATTGCTGTTTCTCTCCCTCTCTTTCTCCCTCCCTTCCCTTCTGTCAAAAAATAAATAAATAAAATCTTTAAAAAAAAGACACAAGGAGTTTTTTAATCTCCAAACTAGGATTTTACTTACACATATATAGAGTGAGGCAAAAGTTACACAACTGCTTTTATATCCATATAAGAATTCAAGTGTTTCGCAACAAGGGAGATACTTTTAATCATAAATAAATCATGCATAACTTGGTCTCATGTCAAGCATTTCATGAAATATGCAATTTAACTCCACATAAGCTAACCACATTGTTATGTGTTCCTTTGCCTATGCAGTGTCTTTAGCCTTATGCTATATTTAGACTGTGAAAGAAAGCTCTCAACAATGTCATAAACTTTTATATGAGTGCCCACTCTTATTATCTGAGGAACTGATCTAATAGTTACAGGACACAGAAATTAATGAGACATCATCTCTACATTTCAAGAAACACACAGATTCCTTGTTGGGGAGATGGATGAAAAGGACTCTATATATTCTAGCTTAGGTGACTGAGTGGCACCATTAGCTAGAAGAAAGGCGGGAGGGAGAGTAACAGTTTGAAGGAAAGGGATGAGTTTGGGGTTCTTATTTTATTTTTAGAGAGAAGGGAAGGGAGGGAGAAAAAGAAGGAGGGAAACATCAAATGGTTAAGCCTCTAACAAGCCCCCTACTGGCCCACAAGCCACGCATGTACCCTGACTGGGAATCGAACCAGTGACCCTTTGGTTCACAGGCCAGCACTCAGTCCACTGAGCCACACTAGCCAGGGTATGAGTTTGGTTTTGAACAGGTTGTGTTAGACACACCTGTAAGACATCTAGGTAGAGAAGTCTAGTATATAAATGGATGGTCTGGGGCTCAGGGAAAATTTCAGAGCTGGAGATATAGATTATTGAGTTATATTCATGACGTTCGTAGCTGAAGCCAAGGGCACAATTATGATCACCTGGGGAGAATAGGTATAAAAAGGTGAGAAAGGAATCTCAGAGCAGTGCAACGAGAAATACCACAGAAAGAGAGTAACACTTCCAAACAAGTTTTACCAGTTGAACTTAAGCACCTAATTTTGTTCCATGTTGAAACCCCATTAATAGAACAGCATGGATTTTTAGAGCTATAAACACACGAATACAAAGAGAACACAAGAGGAGACAACAACACAATTTGGGGAGCTAGAAAGCAGGTGGTTGAGTGGTCACTAATTTAACATCTACAAGAATGAAAAGTGAGTGCATCTGGAAAAATGGGAAATAGAGGAGAAAGATGCAGGGGAACTGATGACTTTTGTAACTTTTGTGACAAGTTTAGTAGCACTCTAGGGCCTACTATCTGAATACATGTGGGTTGGGGAGTAAACTGAAGGTGAAGAATTGGAGACATCAAATATTAACTGTGCCTTTAAGAAGTGTGGTTATACAGGTCCATACTGAATGCTCAAAATGTTTACTGATTGCTTGAGTTCTTAAAATTCAATCTAAAAGTCCCTCAAACAATTAAAACATAGAATGACCATATGGTGCAACCATCACATTTCTGGATATATATCCGAAAGAATTAGAATTAGGAACCCTAAGAGCTATCCATGCTCCCACATACACAGCAGTGTTATTCACAGTGACCAAGATATGGAAGCAACCTAAATCCCCATTGACAGATGAATAGATTTTCTTAAATGTTGTATATACATACTCTATAATATCGTTCAGACTTTAAAAGAAGGAAATTCTGCCACTTACAACAGCGTGGATGAACCTGGAGGACCTTATCTTAAGTGAAATAAACCAATCATGGAAGGACAAATACTGCATAATTCCGCTTGTATAAAAAAATCAAAAATAGTGAAACTCAGAAGCAGAGAGTAAATGGTGATTGTCAGGGATTAGGGCAGGGAGGGACAGGGAGTGTTAGTCAAATGATAGAAAGTCTCTTTTATACAGCATGAGTAAGTCCTAGAGATCTACTGCATAGCATATAGAGCTCTAGTTAACAATTCTGTATTGTTTGTTTCAAATTTTGCTAAAAGCCCTGGCTGCTGTGGTTCAGTGGGTTGAGCACTGGCCTGTGAACCAAAGGGTCGCTGGTTCAATTCCCAGTCAGGGCACATGCCTGGGTTGTGGGCCAGTAGGGGGCATGTGAGAGGCTTAACCATTTGATGTTTCCCTCCTTCCCTTTCTCCCTCCCTTCTCCTCTCCCTAAAAATAAATTAATTAATTAAATCTTTTAAAAATTTGCTAAGAGGGTAAATCTTATGTTAAATGTTCTTATACAAAATAATGATGATGATGATAAAAAGAGCAGGAGAAAACTTTTGGAGGTGACAATTTCACAGGTATCTACTTATCTCTAAGCTCATCAAGCTGTATACATTAAATATGGACAGCTTTCTGTATGCCAGTCATAACTCAATAAAATGGTTTTAAAAAACTAAAAACTACAAAAAAAGAAGTATAGTTATAAAAAGGAATAAAGCAGATGTAGCTTAAGGAGTAAAGAGGAGAAATGGAAGATTTGGTGTCTATAAAGCAGTTGGGACTGGAACACATTTGCAAGCTGGACGAAAAGGTAAGAAGAGTGGAAATGAGGTTCAATAATACAAGAGAAGAGAAGAAAAAGAATGAATGACTACAGGGGCATTGGATGAGGAAGAAGGGGAGAATTGTTACCTAGTGGCATTTTTTAGTAAAAGAGAAAATGTAGCTCCTCTGTTCAAAGTGAGAAGGCCAGAAGTTGGGGCTTGAGAAGAAAAATGAAGTTTTGGAACAGCTGCTGTGGGAAATGGAAGAAGGAGCCAACTACAGATGAGAAAAAGATTAAGGATGAGAGTTGAGGATCCAGCTGAAGTTGGAAAGCACACATTTGTAGTGGAGCTGATGAGCAGAGATATGCAGTTTTCCCCAGATGGGTCTTCAACAATGTGGGAACTGTAGCAGGCAAAGAGGGCCACTGAAATGGAGCCAGTACGGGGTAGGGATTGCCCAGCTTCTCAGATGGGAGGTGAAGGAGTCAAAGAACTCCTTTGGAAAATGCTCATACAAGTCACATGGAAATGGTGTCCGGAATAGGAGGAAGGGAAGGAGATGACAGGATGTGGTGCTAGTGGGAGAGACCAAGAGAGAAACAGACTCATAGACAGAGAGCAGGATGATAGCTAAGGTGGGGGAAGAGAGTTTAGGCAGCGGAGGGATTCAGCAAAAAGGACAAAGAACTCATGGACAAGGACAACAGTGTGGTGATTGTGGGAGGGAGGCATAGGGGACTAAATGGTAGTTGAAAAAAGCACAATACTTTTTTTAAAAAAGAATGAGAAAAGAACAATTTGATGGATCCAACAAAACCATTCCTCAGTGTTTCACATACAAGTTCAGGTAACTATCTTCTCGTGACCAAATCTCTGAATCCTTTTAGTTAGACAGCTGTTCATATTCTAGCAAGTATGGTGATAATGAGGCTCAAATGGCTGTTTTTCACCCAAAGTTACTTCACTGTGGTGGTCTTTATTCCAGTTTCTCCATTGTTTTAAAGGTATTTCTTTCAACTAATCTTAGCCAATTCAGTGTGGGTAAGGGAGGGGCTGAGGCACAATGAGGGGAAGTATATATTTAATAATGTTCTTTTGTGTGTAGCTCTAAGTTTGGCTCTGCCTCAGAGACCCTTTATTGTAGGGAACACAAAGAACATTTGGAAGCTATCAATTTTCTAAAGGACTCAAAGTGCAGCCTACTGTGAACAGAAATCCTAGCTAATCCCCTTTTCAGTCCTCCTCTAGAGGGCAGCTGCTTCCCTTGTCAGTTTGAAAGCACATCTCCGAGTCCAGATAGGTGTTCACCATTTGCAGGCTCTCCTTTTACAGCACTAAGGAAGAGGAATGTTATGTGTGTTTGTGCATGTGTGTTTGTTCACCATAAAATGCAGAGGACTTAAGGCCTACCAATTCCCAACCCATGAAGGCCTCCTCCAGCCTTCTGGATCGTGTCACCAGGATTTCCAGAAAAAAAACCTTTTATTTCTACCCACAAAGCTGTGGTAGATTCAGACATAGTTGCATTAGTAATAACTACCCTTGGCTTGCAAAAAGAGTAAACTCCTCATACCCTTGACTCTATTTCTTCATTATTAAATTGTTTACTTAATATAAATATTTTTGAGGGAAAAATGTTTTTAATTATTTTAAGATTGGCGTATGGTGAAACAATCTTTAATCAGCGTGCCTTATATTTATAGGGACAAAAGTTTGTGATCACAGAATCTGTAACATAATATATAAATATAACATAATAAAATATAAAATAAATATAACATAACAAGAACTATAACTATTACAGTCCACTACATTGGTCTCCTGCTCCTTATGTTAGAAAACAGAAACTTACTGGGACTATTCAAATGAGTAGTAAATTATCTGTGCTACTGCACATAATTTGTCAAACGAAAATCTCCACAGAAACTGCTACCTTTTCCCTCAACACAGTCCTGCTCCATTTTTATGCTCAAAGACATAAAAACTCTAAATGTCTCTTGGTCTATTTGATTCCCATTGAAGTCCTCTTAGTTGTCCTAAATATTGCAGTGTGACCATTATTTATCCAATCGTAAAATAAAATCCAGTGAGAGAGACTTGAAAAGCCAACTTCAATTGTTCGTAGAACAAATGTTCAAGAGCTGTATAAAATAGTTGTTAAAGAAACAGGCAGGCTAGCATAGTTTTGCCTATAACTCTTCTCCATCTTCGGAATATAAAGAGCCAATTTTGTTACCAATACATGAGTTTTATTTAGAGAAAAAGCTATCAGGGAAAAATCTGTAAGAGTAATATAGCTGTCATACATAAGTCTTCTGGGCATTTTTAAGAGTCTGTAATTAAAGGAGCAGAAATATGACTATAAATGTGTATGAAAGTTGCAATATTTGCAGTTTTACAAGTTTAAACAAAACCAAAATACTCTAGTTCTGTGTGAAATGAAAAACGTCTTTTGTTTACCTTGGAGCTAAATTATTGGCTGAAAAAGCCTTTCAAAGATCTAATTGAATGTCCCTTCAGGAGAGAAATCAAGACTATATATATACTTTTATTCAAAATGTATGAAGAACTCATATAACTCAATAGCAAAAAGAAATCTGATTTAAAATTAGCAGAGGATCTGAATAGACATTTTCAAGTGGCCAAGAAGACATATGAAAAGATGCTCAACATCACTAATCATCAGAAAAATGCAAATCAAAACCACAATGGGCCCGGCTGGTGTAGCTCAGTGGATTGAGTGTGGCTGGGAACCAAAAGGTCCCAGTTCGATTCCCAGTCAGGGCACATGCCTGGGTTGCGGGCCAGGTCCCCAGTGAGGGCCATGTGAGAGGCAACCATACATTGCTCTTTCTCCCTTCCTTCTCCTCTCTCTAAAAATAAATAAATAAAATCTTAAAAAAAAAAACCCACAATGGGAGATCACCTCACAGCTTTTAGAAAGGCTATTGTCATAAGGGGAAAAAATAAGAGTTGGCAAGGATGCAGAGAAAAGGTAACCCCTGTACATGGATGATGGGAATGTGAATTGGTACAGCCACTATGAAAAACAGTATGGTGTTTCCTCAAAAAACTCAAAATAGAGCTACTGTGCAATCCAACCACTCTGCTTCTGGATATTTATTCAAAGAAACTGAGAACATTGATTCAAAAACCTGTATTAACCCCATGTTTATTGCAGCATCATTTAAAGTAGCCAAGATATTGAAACAACCTCAGTGTCCACCAATGGATAAATGGATAAAGAAGCTGTGGTATATATACACAATGGAATACTATTCAGCTGTAAAAATTAAATCTTGTCATTTGCAACTATTAATGGACCTTAACGGCATTATGTTAACTAAAATAAGTCAGACAGAGAAAGGTAAATACCATATGATCCCACTTACATAGAATCTAAAACTCAAACTCATAGATACAGAGAAGAAATTGGTGGGTGCCAGAGGGGAGAGGGGGTGAAAGATTGGCAAAATGGGTGAAGTGGGTCAAAAACTAAAAACGTACTGTTATAACATTAATATGTGATGGGAAGTGATGTATAGCATGGTGACTACAGTTAATAGTACATACTATATTGCATATTTGAAAGTTTCTCAGAGAGAACATTGTAAAAGTCCCCATTACAAGAAAAAAATTGGGGTAACTATGCATGGTAATGAATGATAACTAGACATTCTGATGATCACTTCTGCAGTCTATACAAATATTGAATCATGTAGTATATCTGAAACTAATGTAATATATCAAACATATCTCAATTTAAAAACATTTTACATGCAAATGACTTCAGCCTGCTAGCTAGTTATTTGCTAAGTTTAAATATCTATTCATTTTGTAACCTCATTCTCACTGTGTAAAAAAAAAAAGATTGCGCAAACCATGTTCGATGAAGCTTCACTGCAAGACACTTGTTTTCCTTTAGGTTTGAGATGGAGGAAAAACATATCCTTTTGCAATCCCTTTGGAATACTCTGGCTCTGCTCTGAAATGAACTCAGCCCACTAAAACGATCCACAGCAACTTTCATTTCACTTTTGACTCTTATATCCTGTTACTTCTTTCAGGTAAATGTTTGTGACTTTGGCATCTCTTTTCATACCAGAACCTTTGGTTTATTGACTTTCATTCTTCAAAGTACAGCACACCAAGAAGAAAAAGTTCTTTCAAAATCTGATATACACTGTTTGACCATAGAGAGGCCCTTTCTAGGACACAGCCCTTTAAAGAAATCCTTGCCATTAACCAGAATATCCTCTCAGTCAGGGGTGGGTGGGAGAATCTCCTCAGCTGTAAATTTTATAAAACCGAAGAAAGAAAGCTAGCAGTCACTTTCAGATATATATGTGAATGTCATAGTTTTTGTCAGGCTGACTTGGCAGCTTCAAAATTAAACAATTCTAATATGTTAGGGGAGATTACAAGACTACTATATTTTAAAATGTTTATAAGTTAGTTTTGAAGAAAGAAAGAACAGCTTCATCTAATGGATCAAGGACATTTATTGCAAAAGAAGCCAAGAAGTCTGTTTCTCAAAAATATTTGCAATAGGAAAAAGTACCCAAAAGACAGACTTTTTTTGTATAAAGGCTGGAAACATTTTCTGGGTGACTTAAACTGCTCTCGAGTGAAACATGGCCAATTTATGATTAAAAGCAGAAATAAAAACTAAAATAAAACTGCAAAGTGTCCTTTTTGTAGGGTTTTCTTTTTCAGAAATCTATAATAGGCCCGATTAATGTCTTATCCAGATCCAATGTGCTGGTAAGTCACTAAAATTTCCTTTAAAGAGGAAATTTATTAATAAAGATTCAAGCCCTGACTAGGAGACCACAGTAAACTTGAATACAAAATAGCAGCCAGTAGAGATGTGTAGCAGGCCACTTTAATACCTTGAAAGTTGAGAAACCAATATATCTTAACAAAGGGCAAGTCATTGCTTCGGCCAACTAGGCACTCGTATACATGGACTACAAGATTTGGAGAACCCTAGAAAGACCATACTGCCCCCAGAAGCCTGATTTGTTAACTGGAAATTCTACCACGAGAGTCTCCTTGTAGGTTAAAGATGCTGTTACAGTAGTTCTACCCTTGAGAGGTCACATACAAATTACCGTGAACGGATTAATGTGGCTTCATTATCTATTCCCTAGAATAGTGAAGAACTTGAAATGATGGAGAAAGATGGAGACCATGCGCATGAAATAAAATAATGGATAAGAGAAAGTTCTGAGTTTGTTGTTAGGTTCTACTTGGAAGAGAAGCGGGAGTGCTACGCAAATGAGGAGTGGACAGACTCAAAAAGTAGGCGTGGAACACCATAAACACCATGATGCCGTGAGAACACTGGCCTATGAGTTGAAACATGTAGTTCTAGTGCCTTTTCTAGAAATTATATCCTGTGACCTTGGAGAAATCTTTTTCCCTTCCTAGATTCAAATTACTCCCTCTATCAAAAGAGGATACAGATGATAAAGTCGATGATTTCTGAAGTCCTATTCGGCACTCTTCTAATGAGAAAAGGTATGGGCAGGGTGCTGCTGAAGACCAACTGGTTACTTCACTGTTGTGCCTAGCCCCAGCCCCCAATTAACCTTCTCTGAAGACACTATAAAAACAGTAAGAAGCAAACTGGATTGCTCTTTAAAGGAACCCATTCCAATGAGTAGCAACATTCCCTATCAAATAAATAATTATGTTTCTCCCCTTGCTCCTTCTACTCTGCCATTGTTTTGGTTACTAAAACTAACTGCCTGCCTCTTAACAAAGCGCATGCCAGTTTTTTCCACCTGACACAACAAATTCATGACACATTCTTTCGATCTCCACTTTACCGCATTTCATTTACTGAAGACCCAAGGCTTAGCAAACCAAAATCCCCTTTATTTTCCTAACTGGCCATTCCAATATGTGTTAGCACATAACCATAAAAATATGGAAGTGATCATACAGTTAAACACCAAATGGAAAGATAGGAAGCATTTAGAGGCTTCTTGCCAGCACAAGAGTGCTTTCTATAATTAGCTTTCAAAAATATTGCACAATACATGTTGAAATGCCCTAAGCGGGCCTGTCACATCCCCTTGGATGCCATACCTTACTCTAAAAAGATTTTACTATCAAGAAATTTTTAGCTGGTACTGACCCCAAATCCTCCTCTAACTTTTTCTCCCATGCTTTCTCATTGAACATCAGGCAAGAAGGAAAAGGAAGCCCCCCGCCACTGCCACCTTATTTTCAACAATTTCCACAGTTCTTAATCAAAACATCCCCATTGAACCTACCTTCTTTAGCCTGTACTCTTCCAGGTTTGGGCATATTTTTATTTTGACCAACTGGCTCGGCTTACATTTGTTTGTGCCTCTTCTCGTAAAAATAATAAATAAGGGATTCTGCGTTCATCCAAAGTCATTACTCGTTCCTTTTGTCAATAGAACCTATAGCTTGGTTTCAGCAAAGGTGTTCCTCAGGTCAAATTGCTAACTACTGTATTCTAATTGACCAGTGACATAGGAAAGGCACCTATAGTGCACTCTTTGTCAGAATAGAGACTTGATACTTTGGGTAAGACGCAACTTTTAAAATTGTTCCATTCTTGAAACACAGTATGAGTACCTTTGAGAAGCACAATATGACATATCAAAAATTCTGGAATGCAATGAAAGCAGAAATAAGAGGGAAGTTTATATCATTACAGGCCTATCTCCAGAAACAAGAGAAATCCCAAATAACCAAACTAACATTACTCTTAAAGATCTAGAAAAAGAATAACAAAAGCAAACTCAAGTCAGTAGAAGGAAGGAAATAATAAAATGAAAACAATTGAATGAAATTGGGAACAAAAAGACTATACAAAAGATTAATACAACAAAGAGCTAATTCTTTGAAAAGATTAATAAAATTGACAACCTCCTGGCTAGACTCACTAAGGAGAAAAACAACCCATATAAACAAAAATCAGAAATGAAAGAGAAGTTACCACAGACATCACAGAGATACAAAGAACCAAACTAGAGTACTATGAAATACTATATGCCACCAAATTCAATAACCTAGAAGTGGAAATATTCCTAGAAATACATCCTCTTCTTAGACTTAATCACAAAGAACTGGAAAATGTAAATAGACCAATCAGCAATGAGGAGATTAAAACAACCATCAAAGACCTCCCAAAAAAGAAAAGTCCAGGACCACAGGGATTCACTAGTGAATTCTGCCAGACACTCAAAGATTTCAAGACTGAAAAATTGAGGAAGAAGCAATACTTCCTAATATTTTATGAGGCCAACATAACCTTGATACCAAAACCAGGCAATGATAACACACCACAAAAGAAAACTACAGACAAATATCTCTAATGAATACAGACGTTTAAATCCTAAACAAAATACTATCAAATTGAACACAACAATACATTAAAAAGATAATACATCATGATCAAATGGGGTCCATTCCAGGGGCACAAGGGTGGTTCAACCTACACAAAGCAATCAATGTACTACACCGCCTTAACAAAAGAAAGGATAGAAATCATATGATTTTATCAATAGATGCAGCAAAATGCATCTGATAAGATACAAAATCAATTTATGATTAAAATACTCAATAAAATAGGAATATAAGGAAAGTACCTCAACATAGTAAAAGCCACATGTGACAAACCCTCAGACATACTCATACTCAATGGTGAAAAACTGAAAGCTTTTCCTCTAAAATCAGGAACAAGACAAGGGTGTCCATTCTTACCATTCTTATTCAACATAGTTCTGGAAATCCTAGTCAGAGATATAAGGCAAGAAAAAAATAAAAGGCACCCAAATCGAGAAGGAAGATGTAAAAGTGTCACTTTTTGCAGATGACATGATTCTATATATAGAAAACCCTAAAGACTCCACCAAAAAACCACAAAAACTATTAGAAGCAATAAACAAATACAGTAAAGTTACAGGATACAAAATCAATGTACAAAAACCTACCACCTTCCTGTATACTAACAATGAAATCTTGACTCTAATTGCTCATTTTGATGTGGTTATATCTGCTCAACAAACTAGAAATTCATTTTGGAAGTGTTATTTGTGTGAAGTACAAAACTTTTACAAATGATTCCCTCTAATAAATGTGGACTCATGAAAAAAGTATTCGCCAAAGATTCTGGCTGTGTTTGATACAGTGACTCTCTTCATCTATTCAGAAAGTTCAGGAGTTTCTCAAGGGCATCAGGGAACATCCAAAAATTACATGCCAGTTATATTTGGGTCATTGTGAAGTTCACAAATATAAATAAGCATGGTTTATGCCTTCCCTGTGTTTAAGAAACATAACATATTTTTCATAAAAATCATAGTCCAAATATGGTAAATGACATTAAAAGATACAAATTTCTAAAATGATTTAGAGACTTTAGATTGCTTTCAGCTGTATAAATCTGTAATAGGTAATTTAATAACAAAAAATTAAATATTTGTTGACTAGATGAATAGGCGAATGAATGGTTGCATGTAAGGACCTGACAAGTACTTGAGCTGAACCTTGAAAAATTTATTAAGATTCAGATGGAAAGAGGCTGGATGGTACTTTCCAAAGAAAAGAAAAATCATGATGCTTTCTGAAGGGATTGGGATTTTATTAGAGAGATAGAAACATGCAAAGGTAAATTCATGAGTGCATATGTGTGTTTTCACACCAGCTTCCTATGTGACACATACTCCCAGTCTTGTTTCATGTCAGGAACTCTTTAACCTACCTGAATTTCTCTTAGAAACAAACATTCCTCAGTTCTGACCTTAAAGCAGGGTAGTCACTAAGGGAAGTGCATGCCTTTACCCTCAGCTCCTGATACCTGATATATATCGCCATCACAAAGGTTGGGTATGGTACACCTTGGCCTTAAGTATGTCCCTATTATAATGACAATATGAAAATGGCCAGTCCCTGCTATTGCAGGCTTAACTCACATAATATTCCTAAAATTGGCTACTCTGGCATTTCTTTTTTCCAAATATGATATCTTTCTCCACTTACTTCTTTTTACAAAGTCAAATAATGAGCGCCTATCTTCATAGAAAATTAAAATAGTCTGGGCTTAACAGCCCATTCATTTAGATGTGCCACATAAATCATCCCTGGGCTCATAGAGCTGCAGCAGGAGATTGTTGATTATTATGACCAGTGATGGGATTTTGGTACCAACACCAAAACATACAAGGCAATTGGTCTCACAAATCATGTCTTCACTGAAGACAATTTAAAGAAATTATATAGTTCAAATATTGAAATTGGGCATGTAAAATATACTACTGCAGGAAACTGAACTGGAGAATTACCGAACACTTCATGGGGAAATAGTTGTGGCATAGACTGGTGAATTGGTACATGTAGCCTCATTAAGAAAAAAAGCTTTGTGTCACGGTATTGATCCTCCTTACTCGGTTACTGGTGGATACAGCTCCTCAAGAATGAGATAAAACCAGAGTGAGAAGCAAGGACTATAAACTTAGTAAAGAAGTTGTCCGTGGCATAGTGCCTAATTATCAGTCACAGAGATGTGAGTTGTGCATTTGTCATTTCATTCCTGTAACTAATATAAGTGCAAAAGGGAGATGAAAAACCTACAAAAACAAAATATACACAAACAGAGGGGTGGGTGATAATTTCAGAATCTTGTAGTTTTTTATCTACTGGTACATTGTACTCTCATAAAGTCCTGCCTAGAGAAATTATGAAAATGTTCAGACAGTATGTCCAAACTCTTGATATTTATTAGTCTCAAGAAAACCCAATGGCTCTTTGTATCTTTGTTTATATTGAAAAATAAAATGGCATGTTTGAAGACCAAATAGCAAGATATCATTGTGGTCAGTATTTGGCAATTTAAGCACCTGTAAGCAAAATTTGGTGAGCACCGTTCTTGAATTTGCTATGCCTTCAGTTCTTGGTTACTCAGGGAACTGTGGACTTCCACATGCAAAAGTGCTGTATAAAACCTGATATCATGGAAGATCTTTCATCCGGCCAATAAGAAATCAAGGGAAGTTAGTTTACAAAAATAAAATTTTGTAGTATTGTCAGACAACTTTAAAGGTGAAATGATTGTGCCTATAGAAGATTTATTTGTAAGAAATAATACCATTCCACCCACAATAAAATCTGTTAAAGAATCTCACACAAAAGAAGTACTCATTTGAGCAGCTTTATCACCAGTAATATTTCCATGCTTCATGACAATAAAAATTTACACAAAAGAAGAGCTTATTGCCAATAAATTTGAGCATCTTACAGAATATCCAGAAGCAAACAGCACCATGTATCTGTCAGTAGAAGTACTGATTTCATCTGTATGAAAAAAAATAAAAGTATTTAAAATCAGAAGATACAAGAGATCATGATTTTAAAAAATGGAAATAATCTGAAATGTTTTAACAAAAATGGTGTTTGTACATCTTATCTTATTGTAGAATGTCCCATAGAATTGGAATAGTGGCCTTATGATGTTTTATTCAATATATAAAGGTGGTTAAAAAGTTACAGCCTTATGAAAGTGTGACTGTTATTCGGTTGGTACAATATCAAAACTATCCCACATGCTTACATTTTACTTTTGTATAGAGTTTCTCTGAAAATTGTATTTAAGTGATTTGTTTAATTTAATTATTCTAGACAAATATTTTGGCTATCTAGGAATCTAGGTAGTAAAACTTTGAGGCTACCAATTTTGAAATCTCATACATTTGTTTTCAGATCATCAGCAGTAATACAAAGAATAGGTAACATATTTTCCAGTGTATAATGCGCACTTTTGTGCCCATATTTTTGACTGAAAAATAAGGATGCACATTATACATGGGTAGCACTAATTCTGTACCTATATAAATGTTTTAAAGTCTTTTATTTATGCTTATGTACTAAAAGTGTAACTCTAGAAAGCAATAACGACATCCATATGCAAAATAATACCTTAGAATATGGTAATTGGCTTTGTTTCTAAATATAAATAACTGAATAATTGAATTAAAGAATTAAAATGAAAGATTTTTTTCCCTGAAAGTTTGGGCCAACAATGTGGATGCGCATTGCACACGGGAGTGTATTATACATGGCAAAATATGGTACTTTTCTGTTTTAGAAGAGAATACCAGATACTATACCTTGCCAAGAATTCTTATAGAATTTTGTGAAATAATTATTGAGAGCTGTTGAAATTTAGTTATGAAATAATTTCACAATTTCATAATTGAACTTGGCTAATTTCATATAGTACAGCAATATGTGGTATTCTTTGTTATACAAATATCAGCTAACTTTGTATGCCTGGTCAGAGAAGACAGGTAGTAAATGGGTTTTGTCAGGTCCATTGAAATATTTAAAATATTTGCAAGAGCCCTGGCTCCTGTGGCTCAGTGGATGGAGCACAAGCCTGTGAACCAAAGGGTTCTCGGTTTGATTCCCAGTCAGGGCACATGCCTGGGTTGCAAGCCAGGCCCTTGGTCAGGGGTATGCCAGAGGCAACTGATTGAGGTTTCTCTCACACACTGATATTTCTCTACCTATCTTTTTTCCTCCCTTCCCCTCTCTCTAAAAATGAATAAATAAAAATCTTCAAAAAATAAGATAAAATGTTTGCAAGAGATTAGGCCAAGTTAGGAGGTATGTGGCAAACAAGGGAGGAGAGTTAAATGCAACATTTCCTATAAAGCTTAAATGAATTATCTCCCACATGTGTCTAGCCTGTACAGAGTTCTGATTGTAATTATAACCCTAACCTTAAAAAATCTTAAAATAAAACAATAGTTTGTCCCTCATGTTCCCAACTGTGCAGTGGGTTGCTTATCTAGTTACTTTAAATAATTAATAGGCATGTGGATATTTATCATAGTCTTGGTAGTTAAAGCCATCATTTCGCATGTCCTCCAAACTTTAAGGTATTTCATAAATATTAGTTTCTGAAACGTTGCTGTTACTCTTTCATTTTATCTTTCTAAGTGTTTCATAGAACATTTTTTAATTTACTGAAACCTAATTCATAATTTTTTCCTTTTATATATTGTGCTTTTGGTGTCAATTCAAAGTACTCTTTGCCTAACCTAAGACCATTAAAATTTTCCCATTTTTTTCTAAAATGCTTTATAGTTTTTTTAAAAAGATTTTATTTATTTACTTTTAGAGAGAGGGGAAGGGAGGGAGAAAGAGAGGGAGAGAAATGTCAATGTGTGGTTGCCTCTCGTGTGCCCCCTACTGGGGACCTGGCCTGCAACCCAGGCATGTGCCCTGACTGGGAACAGAACTGGCAACCCTTTGGTTTGCAAGCTCGCGCTCAATCCCCTGAGCCACACCAGCCAGGGCTAAAAAGTTCTATAGTTTTACATTCTATATTTAAGCTTACAATCTATTTTGACTTAACTTTTTATATAAGGTGTGAGACTTAGATTGAAGTTTTCTTTTTTTTCTTCTTTGCCTATAATATCCCGTTGCTCCAGAAGTATTTGTTGGAAAGGTCTATATTTCTTCCATTGAATTATTTTTGTCCCCCATAAAAGTGAGTGAAATACTGATTTGTGACACAATGTGAATGAACCTTGAACACATTATGCTGAATAAAAGATGTCAGACACAAAAGGCCACATATTGTATGATTCTATTTATACAAAATGCCCAATATATGCAAACCCATAGAGACAAAGTAGATCAGTGGTTATCTATGGCTCAGGGTTTGAGGCGAATGGGATGGGGGTTTGTTTTGGGGTGATTAAAATATTTTGCAATTTGCTAGTAGTAATGGTTGAACAACTTTGTGAATATACTAAAAACATTGAATTGTATATATTAAAAGGATTAATTATATGGTATGTAAAATACATCTCAAAAAATTATATCTCAAAAAAACAGTTGGTCTATTTCTGTTCCCTATTCTGTTACATTGATCTATGTGTACTTGTACAACTCAGTAGCAAATATATATATATATATATATATATATATATATATATATATATATAATTTAAAAATGGCAGAGGACCTGAATAGACATTTCTCCAAAGAAGAGATACAGATGGCCAACAGATACATGAAACTATTGTCAACATCACTAATCATCAGGGAAATGCAAATCAAAACCATAATGAGATATCACCTCGCACTTCTTTAAAACAGCTATTATCAAAATGACAAAATATAGCAAATGCTGGCAAGGATGTGGAGAAAAGGGAACTCACATGCACTGTTGGTGGGAATGTAAATTAGAGTAGCCACTGTGGAAAACAGTATAGCAGTTCCTCAAAAAATAAAAATACCATATGATCTAGCAATTCCACTCTATCTATTTATCCAAAGAAAATTAAAACACTAACTCAAAAAGATATGTGCACCTGCATGTTTATTGCAGCAATATTTACAATAGCCAAGATGTAGAAACAACCTAAAATGTTCATCAGACAATAAATGCGTAAAGAAAATGTGATATATATTATTTAGCCATTAAAAATGAAGTCTTACTATTTGTTGCCCTGGCTGATGTGGCTCAGTGGACTGAGCACCGGCCTGCGAACCAAAAGGTCACTGGTTCGATTCCCAGTCAGGGCACATGCCTGGGTTGTGAGTCAGATCCCCAGTAGGGGTGTGGGAGAGGCAATTACACACTGATGTTTCTGTCCCTCTCTTTCTCCTTCCCTTCCCCTCTCTCTAAAAATAAATAAATAAAATCTTTTAAAAAATAAAATAAAATAAAGTCTTACCATTTGTAACCACATGGATAAACCTTCAGGGCATTATGCTAAGTGAAATAAGACAAATAGAGAAAGACAAGACAAATGGCTTATAATATCACTTAAATGTACATTTTAATAAGAAAAACACAAAGACATAGATCTAGAGAACAAATTGGTAGTTGCCAGGGGCAGAGGGTCAGAAGTGGGCAAAATGGGTGAAAAAAGTCAAATGATACAAACTTCCAGTTATAAAATCAATAAATCATGGAGTTGTACAGCATAGCAACTATAGTTACTAGTACTGCACTGCATATTTGAAAGTTGCCAACATAGTTGACCTTAAATTTCTATCACAAGAAAAAAACTTTTGCAACTATGTATGGTGACAAATGTTAACTAAATCTACGATAGCAATAATTTACAGTATATACAAATATTAAATCATTGTGTTGTACACCTGAAACGAATTTATTATTATTTATCAATTATACATCAATAAAAATAACAATTTTATCTCAAATGTGTAATTGCTTCAAAAACTATGTAGAGTATTATAAACTGCTGAGTATATAAAATGTGTTTTCATAGGATATGTTTTGCAGTGAACTAAACTAAGCCTAATTTTTCAAGACTTTTTTTTGAAACCTTGGTGAAAAATGTACATGGTACATTCAAAATGAAAACTGTCTCAGTTTCTTTACATTCCCCCATTAATCTTTTCTATATATGCCATGTAGCTTTTCACTCAACTGTTGTTCATATTTAGGAAACATTTGATATCCATTTTTTTATTATGAGCAAGGGTCCTAACTTCCAAAATGTTGTTTAACTTTCCTCGTCTTTCATAATGCACATATGGCTTTTCTTAGGACACGCTGGGATTTTACATGAAATATGTCTTGAATGTGTATGGGGCATGCCTAATATCTGCCAATGTAACTAGTTTCTGCTGCCCACAGTCATTTGGTTTTCCATGTATAGACATTCCAGGGACTGGTTTCCGTTTCCAGCTCTTAGTGATGCCAACAAAGAAATTATCAGTTGTTTAAGTAGACAATTTCTGCCCATTGACATAGAAGTAGTGTGAGAAGTTAGCTCTGTCAGCTCATAGGTTATCTATTCCCTCACAGTTAAGGAGTTTGGCATTTTCCAATACTCGTGTTACAAACGACATACTGGCATCCCTGGGAGTATGAATCCCCAACCCGTAGATGTACAACTAAATTTATAGGAGGTTACTCATGCCATGTAACCCTTTTGGCCATTTGCTAAGAATCCCAATATGAAAGCAAATACACACACAATTACTGTACTAAAGAGATTCATGGGTAGCAGCACCCCAGTTCCCATCTGATTCTCTAATTCCTTTATCCCAATGAGTTCATGTCTTCAATGGAATGAAAAGTAGTTGCTCCTCATGTAAATACCCAGCACATTTGACCATAATAAGATTCATTAAAACCTCTCACAAGGAAAGACGCTCAAATAGAGTAGTGAGCTGTGTAATCAGGCTCAAGACTGCTCCGCTGGGTCAAACATCGCCCGGACCATGTATGCTACTGCCTTTCTTAACCCCCCCACCCCCACTAGAATTCATTAGAAAACTGGTATGGCTTCTGATAAAATGATAACATAATACATAAATGCAATTCAATTGTCTCAGCCAAGCAAGCAAAATATAACTAAAAACACTGAATTAAAGAACAAATTGACAGTAACCAGATGGGAGGTAGGAGGGGATAACGGGGAAACAGGGGAAGGTCCATCAAGGAACATGTATGAAGGACCCATGGACGAAGCCAAAGGGGAGAAGGATCAAGGGCGGTGGGTCAGGGGTTGAGGTGGGGTGAAAATGGGAAGACAACTATACTTGAACAGCAATAATAATTCATAAATAATTTTTAATGAAAAAAAGACAAAAATAGGACAACTACTGTCATGTTTTAAGCACAGACACTGAAAGGGGCTGACCTAAGGGCCTCACTGGGAAATAACTGCTAAGGCAGAAAGGTCCCGATAGTGTCCTACTATCCTGTAGATGAGTGAATTATAATGATGCTACATAAGTCAAGGAGCAGGGGCCCATAAAAAGAGAGAGAGAGAAAATTTGGTTGTTAAAGTTGTTGGAATTCGGGACCAAGAAAGTCATGAAATTAGCTGGGGAGCTTGAAAATTCTGAAAAGAAAAGGATAGAAGAGATACAAAAGTGATGTCTTGAATAGTAGGAGAAGAGAGAAAGACATAGGAATATTCACACTCTTCTAAGGGACTTCTGAGCAACAATCTTGCTTCCCTTCATTCTTTACTTTTCTTTAGCGCCCATATAAACAAATAAAATAGAAGGGTGGGACATAATAAAAGTAATTGCTATCACTAATACAGCACACGCCATTTGCCAAACACTGATCTTAGTGTCTTTTACATATTTTCTCACTTAATCCTCAGAACAATGCTATGAGGTAGGAATTATGATTATCTCTATTTTACAGATGGGGAAACTCTGATATAAAGAGGTTAAGCAATTTGTCCAAAGTCACACAAGTTAAAGACGGAAAAAAGATTTCAATGCAAGCGGTCTCCCTACAGAGTTTCTCCTTTCTGCTCATTTTTCCCCCACTTTCTGAAAGGGGTGCCTTGAGAAAGGCCAAACAAAGCCTAACAAATGGGGATGAAAACTCAAAAAGAAGGTCGAACACAAATGCAAAGAGTCTTTTGTGTACACAGATTAAGCAAACTGCCAATGTCCACAGGGGGGAAAAAACCTTTCAAATACAGATTGCATCATTATCAAGTCATTATTTGGCTTAAAGCTTGACCCTTTGAGAAAATGCAAATGCATTCTTGAAAAGATAACCCAGCCAGATTTTCCCCATAGTTACATCTCAGTACACGTCTGCTTATTACTTGACAAAAAGTCCATCTTGATAGCGGAACAAGAGAATGTGCAGAGTATGAGATCCACTGTGGACGTGAAAGCGAAGGCTGAACTCAGCTCCAACTGTGCTGCTTTTACAAGTTGGCCAAGGGCCCATCTTAGAAGAAGTGAAGAGATGGAATCTGGTCCATTACAGTTCAGCCAGGAACATCAATCTTTGTTCAACAGAAAGCTTTGGCAAAGAACAAAATAGTACAAAGCTAATGAGGGATGTTGACAGAGACCCAGACATATGTTGGGTCAATTGTCTTTCTAGCAGGAGGTACAAAGTCTCACCTACAGCTGCCCTGAAACCTAACAGGAAGGGACATAAATCCAGAGCTATAAAAAGAGTGGAATGTGATGGTGAGATGTGTAACCAGCTTGCAACTGCTGTAGGGAAATGAGTTTTTACACTATTCTATCCAGTACCTTTTTCCTAGTTAACAGAAATATAGATCTACATGTGGAAAAATCCAGGTTAACCACCCAGTCATTTGCTAACTACCCAAATCCAGGCATACAGTTTTGCACGAAAGATACCTTAGTCTCATGCGCATCAACATTCTTCGTTTAGCACATGAATAGTTCCTCCAGCTGGAAGACATTAGTGCTGTCCAAGTCAACAATTTTCCATGAGCCAGAGAGAAAAGAATTTTCAGTGGTTGTTGTGACACATGAAAATTGGAGCCTTAAATCCTTCTTAGAATTAAAGTGACTTTTAAGATGAGAGGAAATTAGAAGGAAAAAGATGTTGAAGTGTTATAATAAGGGCAATCACCGCTGGACCATATTGGAAACAGAACCAAGCAGAAAACCACTTCAGATTCACAACCAAACTTGCGATAAAGGGACTTTGGAAAGGCTAATGGGTTTCAAATCAGACCTAAAAGTTCGACTTGTTTGAAGAGTGTATGTGTCATTAGATCTTTCACTTCATTGCTGCCTGTTCTTCTGTTCAGATACTCTCAAACATCACCAGTGCAAGCACCGTATATTGCCGAGTATAATGCTCACTTTTTGTCCACATTTTTGAGGGAAAAATAAGGATGCACATTATACATGGGTATAATGATTACACACCATGGGTATAATGATGGGTATAATAATGCCATGGATAGTGGGCACAAAAACATGGGTGTGCATTATACACTGGAGCACCTTATACACAGCAAAATACGGTACTCTGCCCAGGACAAGCCCTGCGCTACACTGTGGAATTCAGTCAAGTTTTGCATCAGCATTCTCACGTTTTCCTTGCTGCGTGCCTTTTCTTCCCTCTCACTGTTCAGTTTTTGCGTCCTTCGACCACCTACCAGAACTGAGACTTGTTCCTGTGAAGCGCCTAATGTTAAATGAGTTTTTTCTTTCAAGAGTCAGTCATTTCAAGGAGAAAGAACCAGGGCAAGGTACTGAGAAGAGTAAAATCATCCAGACCCGAGTTCTACCCTTAAGAAGCTTACAGTCGGTGATAATTGCATGTCCTTACGTCTGTCTCTAAAATGTGGTATGATTTCAGGGTTTCATTTGAATCCCTGTAGAAAAGGAAACCTAATAGGTCATATTTAGATATTCTGTTCTTTGCACATCTCATCACAGATGGAAAGACAAAAGAGTAAAACTAAACATTTTCATTTTATGCCTTTTCAGGCTATGTTCAAAGGTTCCTTGAGTTATGATTACTGAAACAATTTGGAATGATGATGGATTATATTCTGCAGACTGAAAGAATCACTTCAGAGAAGTACAATTCTAATCAGAACAGGTTGGGGAATTTGTTTTTAAAGATTTTATTTATTCATTTCTAGACAGAGGGAAAGGGATGGAGAAAGAAAGGGAGAGAAACACCAATGTGTGCTTCAAAGCACTTCTCCTTCCTCACCACTCATCTTTGTAACCGTCTTGTTATATTTTCCCTATTGTTCCTTCAAGCATAATGATTCTAGGATATTTCACTTACAGTGAAATTAAATGTGTCGGCGGCATCAGTATCAAAAACCTAGTAATAACAACAAATAGCTCACATTGAGCATTTAATAAGTGCCAGGAACTGTAATAACTGCTTTATGTACATTTATCTCACTTAATCCTATAAAACTCAATGAGGAAGGCTCCATGGTTATTGCATTTGTCAGATGATGGCATCGAGTCACAGAACAAAGAAGTAGGTGGCTGTGCCAGGATTGGAATCTTGACTATCTGGCTCCAGAGCCTGCACTTGTGACCATTACAGGACACTGTCCTTCAAAACAGAAAAACAAATTATACCGGGATTAAAAAGAATAGGTTAAAAATCATCCACTCTCTTATCTCCAAATTAGAAGGACTCAACTGAAATGCCACCTCCTGCACTCAGTCCCAGCAAGGAGCCATCATTTCCTGTTCTGATTTCTCATTGTCCCATGGATTGACCTCCCTTAAGCCACTTTTTACCTTTGCCCTAGAATGTAGGGTTCCATGTAAACAGGGGCTAAGATCTTAGGTATATGATTCATTTATTTTCTACCTCAGCCATAACCTATATTAGTGCCTTGAATACTACAGCTGTTCATTAAGAGTTTGTTCAGTGAATTAACAAAACAAAATGCGATAACATAAATTGCTCAATGACTGTTATCCCTCCCTAGATCATACGTCTCTTTCTTTTTTAAAAAAGATTTTATTTATTTATTTTTAGAGAGTGGGGAAGGGAGAGAAAAAGAGAGGGAAAGAGACATCAATGTGTGGCTGCCCTTTGTACGCCCCCTACAGGGGACCTGGCCTGTAACCCAGGCATGTGCCCTGACTGGGAATTGAACTGGCAACCCTTTCCTTCACAGTCTGGTACTCAATTCACTGAGCCACACGAGCCAGGGCTATATGTCTCTTTCTATTACTTATAATGCCATATACATAGCAGAGACTTAATATTTCTTAAAAACGTTGAAAAGACCTCAAAATTTCTGTAACCAAATGAGCACTTGCTTAGAGTAGAAAGGTATATCAGATATTCTGCAAAACTTTTATGAAGGCCACCTCCATGCAGAGCCAAAAACAATGAAATCTAGAAATAGAGTCCTTATCCTGATACTCTCCTTATCTCCTGATTTGATGAGGCTTTAAAGGTAACAACAACATTACCAATTAATATAACTTCTGCAGTTACCAGAAATTTAGGCTTTTCTATTTTCCAAGCATGTAACATTCATCATCTTGTTTAATAGTTATTACAACACTATGAGGTAAGTATTTTTATCTCCAATTTACAGATAAGAAAAATCAGGCTCAGAGAGGTTAAATTACTAACTTAAGTCCACACAGCTACTAACTGGCAGAACTAAAATTCCACCCAAGGTCTGTTACATTGTAAAGACTATGACCTTTCTACTACATCAACTGTCTCTCAAAAGACTCTTATTTCTGTACTCCAACCCACTACCCAAATGCAATTTATGTAGACAGAGCACCACATTTCTTATCAATTTTTTCAACAATTGCCTTGTTGTACTTAAGAGCTTAAATGCTGGAATCAGACAAACCTAGGTTTGCATAACAGTTCCACCACTAATATGCTATATGCTATATATATTCTTGGACAAGTTACTTATCTTCTCTGAGTCTCAATTTATTCCCCTATTAAAGGGGAGCAAAAGTAGCACCTCATAAGGTTATTGTGAAGAAAACGGAAACAATGCATCTACAGGATTTCAGACATAAGAAATTCTGGGCAGAATACTTATCTTTGTTCCTCCCCAAATAGCCCTGCCTATTTGTCATCATTATATCAAGTGTCAATAACTTATCAACATGTTTGTGATAGGAATGAGATGAAAGAATTCTGGTAGTTGTTAATTTTTACAAGCCAGTGACAAAGGCAAATATCATAAACTCTGTTACATGGGAAAGTGCGGACACTGTTGAGGAAAGGCTCCGCCAGAAGGCAGGAAGAACAGAGGCTGCTATTAAACCAGCCCCTACACTTTGGCTGATAAAACACGTCTTCAGTGTTGAGATTACCAGTTCTTAAGTAAAGACTCCAGACTTAACCAGCAACGGTACAAAAAAAGAAGTTTTGCCTACAGAGTACTTGAGAATTTCTCCAGCCCAAATTGAATTTTAATTGAGACACAGTCTCTGACTTCTCCAAAAACAAATTCTGTTTTTCTCTCCACTAAAGAGAAAAAAGTATTTTCTAGACATAAGAGGCCTATATTTTCTTGGAATTCAATAGCATATGGTGCATTTCCAATTCGTTGCAAAACCAAAGTAGATGGGAAAAGCTCAAATTGAAGCATGGTGCCGAGAGTATCTGTTCAGTGACCTTAACCTATCTGTAACAAAGGTGAACACAAGAACTTTCAGATCATTCTGTACACTCACACCCTACTATTTCTGGTCCCAAGCCAAGAGATATTTTCAACACTGACATTCTTCAGTACAAGATTGCCTGAGCAAAATCATTTTGATGCATGGATTATAAAATCTATACATGTGATCTAAATCTGCACCTGACCAAATGGGACAACTTTGGGTTCAAAAAACTACCTGACTTGTCTGACAAACTGAAAATTCACCCAAGTTATTTCCCCATTTGCAGTACTGGACTGGACTGTAAACATTGAGGGGTTAGCTTAGATACTCTCCAGACCCCTGGAACTCCAAAAGTTTCCATCCTATGGTAATGGAGAGTTACATTCTGTGAAGTCTGCGCACAAGCTGTAAAGCATGTGATGGAGTTTAAGAGATTAGCGACTCACTTCCATCCTTTACAGTGTCCCTTCATGTTCTGAGCTGGTAAAATGTTTTCATGGATAACTCTATTGACATGCTGAGAGGCCACAAAACCCCAAGTGTCAGCGATTTTAAAGTACCCCTTCATTTTGCCTATATTATCACTTCATAAATTCATGGATGCATGAGTACAATTTAAGTAACCAATTGTTTATGGTTTATACTTTGTCAAAAACACTAATTAAAAGTGAAGCAGGTGGGTCCCAGGATGTCACTGAAGTAGTGGAAGTGACATTCACATTCCCCCAGGACCAAACTAGAATGACAAGTAAAATATAGAACAGTCAACCTGAATAACCAACTGAAATCTAGCTGAACACAGCGTTATAACCAATGATTTACAGAAGAAGCCACATTAAGACTGGCAGGAAAGGCAGATACAAAAAGTGTTAGCTCTGCTCCTATAGGGAATAGCTGAGATTCTGGAGTCATGTCTCAGCTGCTGGAGTTCCCTATGAGATTCCTGGGAACCCCAAGCTGGGCTCCTCAGCCCAGAGCACCAGACCCAGTCAGAAGTGTTCACATAACATCTGGCTGTGAAAATCAGCAGGGATTCTGTCCACCAGGGAGAGACTGGAGTCTGCTAGACCCACTGCATCCTCTTAAAGGGACAGTGCACAAAATACCATTTGCAGCCACTCATTCTGGACTCCAGCCGAGGGAGGGTGGAGTGAACTAGAGTCATGCAAGGGAAGTCTGGGGTTTGTGGCTCTGGGGAGAGACCTTACGGGATAGGTGTCAGGAACCCTGTGTGAGTCCCTCTCCAATACCATAGACACCATCTTTCTTGGGTGGAGCACTCCCCTCCCCGTGGCATCAGCCTGGAGGAATGAAAGAGCCCCACCCTCTGGACTCCCCCTCACTCCACACTGCAGAGCTCATGCCCTGCTGAGGAATCAGCTGTCTTAACCAGGGTGTACAGATCTGGGCAGACTCAGGGTGGGTCAGTGAATGACTTGTGTGGCTTTGGGGGTCATTCCCCCACAATCCTGTGACCCTGAGTGGCACCAACCCCTTGTGGGAGATCTGAAAGCCCCACTCTCTGGGCTCTCAGTGGCCCCACCTCCTGGCTCACTGTGGCTCCTCCCTGTCCACGTCTGGGCAGAATCTGGGACAGCCTCAGTTGTATGGCTCTGAGGCAGGCACCACTCCCCTCACCATTCCCCAAGCATGGATGGACCTGCAAAGTATTATGCTAAGTGAAGTAAGCCAATCAGAGAAAGACAAGTATCACATGATCTCAATTATATGTGGAATCTAATGAACAAAATAAATTGTCAAACAAAATAGAAACAGACTTATAGATACAGAGAACAGACTGATAGCTGTCAGAGGGGAGGAAGGTTGGGGGGCTGGGTGAAAAAGATGATGGGATTAATGCCCGGCTGGTGTAGCTCAGTGGATTGAGCACGGGCTGGGAACCAAAAGGTCCCAGTTCGATTCCCAGTCGGGGCACATGCCTGGGTTGCAGGCCAGGTCCCCAGTGAGGGCCACTTGAGAGGCAACCATACATTGCTGTTTCTCCCTCTCTTTCTCCCTCCCTTCCCCTTTCTCTAAAAATAAATAAATAAAATCTTAAAAAAAAAGATGACGGGATTAAGAAAGAACAAAAAAATTCATAGACACAGACAACAGTGTGGTGATTACCACAGGGAAAAGGAGGTGGAGAGGTAGAAGAGGGTAAAGGGGGATAAAGGGTGATGGGAGGAGACTTGACTCGGGGTGGTGAACACTCAATACAATATATAGATTATATGTTATAAAATTGTATATATAATACAATTGTACACCTGAAAGCTATCTAATTTTATTAACCAATGTCACCCCAATAAATTCACTAAAAATTCAATAAAAAGAAAAAGTGCTTATAAGCCAAAAAAAAAAGTGAAACAATGACAGTCAATAAGATTTAGTTTTAACAAGGTACATAAACTATCATTAGAATGGGAATTAGAGGTCATATTCCAATAAATAGCCACTGTTCCTATCTCTAATCATGATGCAAGTTTCCAGAAATCACTGCTTGATTGCCTCTGTATGTCAAAAACTTTCATTACTTCAAAGAAAAGTAAATTCTTTTCTCCCAAGGGTTGACCATTTTTTAAAAGATCACTGTTGCCCATATACATGGGAAGAAATAGCGAAATTCTTGACAAAATATCAACTTATATATTTAAAAATTTATGGTAGTATTTGTAAAAATTAAGAAAATTTTGACAGCAATAAAATGTGATGTAAATCATTATGGTATCGTGGAAGCAATGACAACATGAAGCAGGGAGAAATAAAAAATACATTTCTATAAGAGAATAAGGATTAAAAAAAAAAGATCTTCCACCCTGTCTGGTGTGGCTCAGTGGACGGAGCACCAGCCTGCGACCCAAAGGGTCACTGGTTTGATTCCCAGTCAGGGCACATGCCTGGGTTGCAGGCCAGGTTCCCCAGTACAGGGCACACAAGAGATAAAACCACGCATTGATATTTCTCTGCCTCTCTTTCTCTGTTCCTTCCTCTCTCTCTAAAAATAAATAAAATCTTAAAATGATCTTCCCAGATATGAACACTGAGTAAGATCTAACATGACAGAATATAATGAGGAAAACTGTAAAATCTTGGACACAAACTAGTACAAAGAGCCAACTATTCAAGAACAGGATCAAGGAAGGTAGCAATATATATAAAAACAGATGATGTCTCACTATGGGATCTTCATCTGAATTGAAAAGTTTCCATACACAGAATTCCATATCCAATTCTGGTATCCACAGATAGATACAAACACACACAAATGTGAGGAAACTCGAAAGGCCGCTGTGATCTGATCCTGCCTAATTGTCCTATGTCTCCTCCAAGATCCTTCACTCCAGCCATGCTGACCAACTAACAACTGCACAAATGTTCCTTCTTTTCCCACACTTCCAGCTGTGATTCTGCTTCTCAGCTGAAGCACGTCACCTTTTGTAAACATTTTCTAACATTCTGCACCCCGCCTCAGCTTGTGGTTTGTTCTTGTCAGCACCCTGCGCTTACCTCCGTCCCAGCACCTACTGCACAGCTATGGGCATTGTTTTCTCTTTGACTCCCTACCTAGAGTTCTTTGTAGGCAAGGATTGAATCTTATTCATCTTAAAATCCTCAGTATCCAGCGCAGTGTCAGACACACAGCAAGTGCTGAACAAACAACCTTAAAAATAAAAATCTTAAATAAAAAGCTAAAGCAAATTTAGCTGTTTTGTCTGAAGAATTGAAGAGGTCAGGGTATCATAGTTACCTTCAAATATTTCAAGGTCTGTCATGGGAAAAGAAACTGAACTTATTTCCTTCAGCCTCAGACAGCAAAATGAGATCTAGTCTGTAGACGATACAAAGCTTTTACTTCCATGTAAGTATTTTCCATAAAAAATAGAAGTTTTCTTATATTATGGTAAGTTTTTCATCCATAGAAGAATATGGGGAAGGGCCTAGTTAAAGAACATGTATAAATGACCCATGGACATGGACAACAGTGTGGGGATTGACTGTGGGGGGGCAGGGGGGCAGAGTAAAGCAATGGGGGAAAATTGGGACAGCTATAATACAACAAAAATTTAAAGAAAAAGAAATAAAGAAAAAAAGAAGTGATTAAACAGAGACTGAACATTTCAAGTGCATGGACAAGTGTGTTCAAGCATTATATAGAAAACTAAGTGTTTAAGTTCCTCCAGCCTCCGTAACTCTAAGTTCTTAGACCTCTACAGTAAACATAAAATCACTTGGGTTATAGTCCTGGCTGTGCAACTTACTAGGTGTGTGATCTTGTTAAGATCTTAAACCTATCTGTGTCACAGATTCCTTAGCTGTGATACCCCAGAACTGGGGTACAATGTTGCTTCCAAATAAAAAGGTTATAAAATAAATAATATTTCCCTGATTTCTCTTTCTTGTAATTCATTGTTGGTGTACAAAAATGCCTTTGATTTCTGAATATTGATTTAGTATCCTGCTGTTTTGCCAAATTCACTTATTAGGTCTAGTTTTTTGGTGGAGTCTGTAGGGTTTCCTATGTACATGTCATCTCTACCATGTCGTCTGCAAACAATGACAGTTTCACTTCCTCCTTTCCAATTTGGATGCTTTTTATTTCTTTTTCTTGTCTGATTGCTGTGGCTAGGACTTCCAATACTATGTTGAATAGAAGTGGTGAAAGCAGAGATCTTTGTCTTGTTCCTGATCTTAGTGGGAAAGCTTTTAGTTTTTGCCCATTGAGTATGATGTTGGCTGTAGGTTTCTCATTTACGGCCTTTATTATGTTGAGGAATGCTCCCTCTACTCTCACTTTGCTGAGTGTTTTTATCATAAATGGGTGCTGTACCTTATCAAATACTTTCTTGGCATCTGTTGATATGATCATGTGAATTTTGTCTTTCCCTTTGTTTATGTGATGTATTACATTTATTGATTTGCAAATATTGTACCATCCTTGCATCCCTGGGATGAGTCACACTTGATCACGGTGTATGATCATTTTAATACATTGCTGAATGTGGTTTACCGATACTTTGTTGAGGACTTCATCATCTATCTTTATCAGTGATATTGGCCTGAAGTTTTTTTTCTTTGTTGTGTCTTTATCTGGTTTTGGGATTAGGATGATCCTAGCCTCATGGAAAGAGTTTGGAAGTTTTCTTTCTTCTTGGATTTTTTGGAATAGTCTGAGAAGGATAGGGGTTAGCTCTTCCTTAAAAAAATACCCTAGTACATTATTGGTAGGAATGCAGACTGGTGCAGACACTCTGGAAAACAGTATGGAATTTCCTCAAAAAATTAAAGATGGAACTGCCTTTTGACCCGGCAATTCCACTGTTGAGATTATATCCAAAGAACCCTTAAACCCCAATTCAAAAGAATCTATGCACCCAATGTTCATAGCAGCACAATTTACAATAGCCAAGTGCTGGAAACAACCTAAGTGTCCATCAGTAAATGAGTGTATCAAAAAACTGTGGTACATTTACACAATGGAATTCTACACAGCAGAAAGAAAGAAGCAGCTCCTACCCTTCATGACAGCATGGGTGGAACTGGAGAACATTATTCTAAGTGAAATAAGCCAGGCGGTGAAAGACAAATACCATATGATCTCACCTATTAATGGAACCTAATCAACAAAACAAACAAGCAAGCAAAATAGAACCAGAGACATTGAAATAAAGAACAAACTTACAGTAACCAGAGTGGAGGGGGATAATGGGGGAAAGAAGGGGAAGGGTCATCAAGGAACATGTATAGAGGACCTATGGACAAAGCCAAGGTGGGGGAAGGATTGAGGGTGGGAGATAGGTGTGGGTCAGGCAGGGGAAAGGGGATGGAGGAAAATGGAGACAACTGTACTTGAAAAACAATAAAAAATAATAAAGAAAAAAGAAAATAAATGAATAATATTTTATAGTTATAAAGGGTTTATACTTAATAAACACATTCCCATTTCCTGAGAAGACTTTGTGGGCATTTTAATCACACGATTTTTGAAATCCAGATATCCATGCTAACATCCATGGAAGGAAATAAAATCCACCATGGCATATTTTAATTTACCATCAGAAAAAGATAATTGTGAAATTCCTGAACAAATTTGGGCATGTCTTTATGAGTAAAAACTTCTGAAACTAGTTGAAACATCCCACCCAAACCACATAGTCCCAGCCTGTTATCTCATTGAATATATAAAAAACTTGAATAAAGGGAAGTTAAAAAACTAAATGAAAGCAAAAAAAAAAAATGAGGTTAACTCCTTCCTCAACACTTAGCCAGGAATCAATATTAGGACTAGTATTTAGGAGTTAAGAGTCTAAATTCCACATATTTTGAAAAAAAAATTAATTCCCACCCAATGTTAAAGCACCTGGCTAGAGGGAGATCTTTAAGTTTTATAATTGTAATACCTTTTAACCAGGATGACAAATTAAAATCTAATGAGGTTGATTAGTCTACCTGTAGAAAATCTATTTGTTTGCACTACATTGAGAAATCAGGGGAAAGCAGAGAGATAAATGTGAGTACAGGGCAAGAAAAAGCGCTATCTCGAGTCATCTGCTGATCATTGAACAGCTGAATCAATCCATTTTCTTCCAAAATCAGCAGAGCATTTTTTGTCTCCTATAACTATTTAAAATCATAGTTGCTATCAAAACTAACCAATGAAAGGACATGGTGTTTCTCCAACTGTTTTATTTTACAAGGAGTGTTTAGTGTGCTGCCAACTTCTCCCTTTGAGGGAAATTTGTTCTCCTTTTGCTTACTCTGAGTATTAAAAAGTGAGCTCCAACACTATAGCATTTTTCCTAAATCTGTGTTGTTTTGACAGGAGATCAGGCATTTTCTTTGGGGAGGGAATACATTCTCTAAGGAAAATGAAAACAAATTTCTTCTTAAAGAAGAAATAGGCAGTACTTGGGGCATGTCGTCAATTTATGAGTATGCATCTCTGAAGACACCTTGTTAACATTCTGTTAAAGTCATAGGCAAATCCCAAGAGTCTAAGCAGAGTCTGAATCCTCAGACTGGGTTTGCCTCCTGGGACAACACTTTCATCATAGTGAAAAGACTGAAAATCCATTTTTTCAAGCAAGTGTTTTTTTCTCCTTAGTGAGTGGACTTTTCTGTAACATCTCAAGTTTAGTGGCTCCTTCTTTGAAAGTGTCAACCATAGAAAAGGGCTATTAGAAAAGAGGACCAATATAATTCAAAAACTTACTCAAATCACTCTGGTACTGGAAATGCCTCAGATAATGAATGTTTCTATATATCTAGATAGATAGATAGATAGATAGATAGATAGATAGATAGATAGATAGATGATAGATAGATATAACATTTAATTTAAAAATGGCTCCAGCCCTGGCCAGTATAGCTCAGTGGATTGAGCACAGGCCTGCAAAGCAAAGGGTCACAGGTTCGATTCCCAGTCAGGGCACATGCCTGGGTTGCAGGCCAGGTCTCCAGTGGGGGGCAAGTGAGAGGCAACCACACGTTGATGCTTCTCACCCTCTCTTTCTCCTTCCCTTCCCCTCTCTCAAAAAAATGAAATAAATATTTTAAAAATATAAAAAATACCCTGGCTGGTGTAGCTCAGTGGATTGAGCGTGGGCTGGGAACCAAAGGGTCCTGGTTTGATTCCCAGTCAGGGCACATGCCTGGGTTGCAGGCCGGGTCCCCCGTGAGGGCCATGTGAGAAGCAACCATACATTGCTGTTTCTCTCCCTCTCTGTCTCCCTCCCTTCCCCTCTCTCTAAAAATAAATAAATAAAATCTTTAAAAATATATATATAAAATAAATAAAAATGGCTCCAATATGAAGTTTCTTTGACTAATAGACATTGTAGTTTTCAGAAATATTTTTGCTTTCATCAGTTATGTAAGAATGACAAAGATCTAAATTTTGAACTAATATGGGGCTATAGACATAGATGTGGTAAAAATTCTTCTTCATTTTATTGCCAAACTTAATTCAAAATGCAAGGCCTGTGTAAGAAATCTTATGCTTTAACTCAATCCCAGACAAATCTGGCATTCACTTGCAAAACCTATCATTGACATTTTACAATGCTCCCTCATACAGTTCCATCTATGATTGTTTTTGTTTTTGTTGTTGTTTTTATATTGTGTTTGTTACTTTTATACATGATCTTCTTAGGAGTTTTCTTAAGGGCATAAAGCAATGAGAAAGAAAGATTTGAGCAAAGGAAATTTTTTCAGGTCAAATGAAAATGTCTGATAAAATAATAAGTGAGGCCCTGGCTGGTGTGGCTCAGTGGATTGAGCGCGGGCTGGGAACCAGATGATCCCGGTTCGATTCCCAGTCAGGGCACATGCCTGGGTTGCAGGCCGGGTCCCCTATGAGGGCCATGTGAGAGGCAACCATACATTGCTCTTTCTCTCCCTCTCTGTCTCCCTCCCTTCTCCTCTCTCTAAAAATAAATAAATAAAATCTTTAAAAAAAATAATAAGTGAATATTATTTCATTTATTTTTAGAAGTTAAAATTTAAACTCTTCTAAGTACTAGGTAGTTACAAATTCTGCATTTGGTTTTAACCACTTATTAAGTATAAAACACTTTGTGCTCAAATCCTCTTGAACTTGTTAGAGTCTAGTAAATTAAGCTTTTTGCGAAAATGTTATTCACATTTTCGCTAAATATTCAAAAATAACTTTGTTCCAAATACCACAGTTTTCAACTATGCCCCAATTGTATTAATGACATATTTTTGTGGTACTAATAAGATGTGTTTTTCATATACAACTAATGCGCCATAGCCACACAGGGACATTCCTATGAATTTACTTTTATGAGGGATAACATTTTATTTGCCTACAAAGATCTGCAATTTTTTATTGCTGAAAAAAATAGAAACTTTGGGTATCATAAGGCTTTCAAGAATGCAAGAAGCCTTTGAATTCATCTAGTCCAAATTTCTCATTGCATGTGCGAGAAAATTGAGGTGTAAACAAGGGAAAATATTTACACACCATGAAGGACTAAAGCACTTTGAATGCTCAAACATTTGATAAATGCGTAACTGGATACATGAATTGATTGATGGATGATGGATAGATGGATGGATAAATGAGAGAATGGGTACATAAACTGCTACATCAAGGAGAAAAAAATTAGTGGCAGAGCCAGGGCTGGAGCCCGATTGTCCTGGCACTCATTTTACTGCAGTTACCCTAGGTCATATTGCCTCTGTAAGCAAAACAGCCATTTTTATGTGTATTTCAAAAAGAAATTGATTTGGCAATGTGATCTAGTACAGAAACTGTAAGCTTTGAAGCCAGACAGACCCGGGCTTTAGTCTCAGCTCTGCCCACTACTAGCCGTGATCTTGGCAAAGTTAACTTTGCCAAGATTCTTTTTCATCTGAAAAATGGGGAGAATGAATTGAAAATAAAATTCAATAAAATATCTGTATAAATTGGAACAATTGTAATAGAATAACAATAAAATTATTTAATAAAAAAAAAGAAAGATAAAAACACTAAAAATATATATATATCTGTAAACTTGCAGGGGTGTCCAACCTTTCGGCATCTCCGGGCCACAACTGGAAGAAGAAGGGTTGTCTTAGGCCACACATGAAATACATTGTGACATGTAATCACAAAAAAATCTCATAATGTTTTAAGTAAATGTATGATTTTGTGTTGGGCCACATTCATAGCCATCCTGGGTCACATGCAAACCATGGGCCGTGGGTTGGACACCCGTGGACTGCAAAGCATCTAGCAAGTGCATCACACACAATAGCTGCTCAATAAATGTTCTTCTGTGTGTCTTTTTTCTTTAAGATTTTATTTCTTTATTTTTAGAGAGAGGGGAAGAGAAGGAGAAAGAGAGGGAGAGAAACATCAATGTGTGGTTGCCTCTCAAGTGCCCCCCACTGGGGACCCGACCCACAACCCAGGCATGTGCCCTGACTGGCAATTGAACTGCTAACCCTTTGATTCATTGGCCAGTGCTCAATCCACTCACTGAGCTACACCAGCCAGGGCTATATGTCTTTTAAACTTTTATGTATAGCCTATGAAAATGCTGATGTTATCTATTCTGAAGATCATGGAACTTCTTTACCATATGTGGTTCTAATCCAATGTTTCTCAAAGTGTGGTACATCAGAGCAGCAGTATCAACATCAACTGTGGACTTTTTTAAGAAATACAAATTCTCCAGCCTCCCTGCAGACCTACAGCGTCAAAGATTTTGGGGGTAAGACCCAGAAATTTCTGTTTTAAGAAACCCTTCAGGTGATTCTGATACACTTTAAAAGTTGATGACCATTAATCTGTTCTATTGCACATCTAGGTTCCTTGTTCAGTGCTCTAGAGCCAATGAATTGCAGGGAGACCTTTATTGTGTTTTTTCCTAAGGTCTCTTTTGAAATTGAACATCATATCTAAATGTCATGTTATGTCAATCTATGATCCAGGAGGTGACATTAAGTGACACTGGAACTCCAGTGGCAGTTTGTTAAAACATTATGAACTTCACATGGTCAGTATATTGTGAGGGTATTCTTTGTTTGTAATGACCCCTCTAAACCATCTCAAAAGTTTGTGAGGAAGCCACTACACAGCTTTGTTAAAAAACAAAACCATCGTATATCTTGAAATCTCACTTTAAATTACGAATTACTCTTTATAATAATCATTGAAGACAAGTCAATACTCATACTGGCAATGTAGTGAAAAGGACCATGTTGCTTTGTTTTTGTTTGATTTTCTCTGTTTTAGAAATAGCAGAATTAAGCATAAACACAAGTACTCTAGGTCATCTGATTTAGATGAACATGGTTGAAGAAAGCTGAATAAGATTACCCATCCTGCCCTTGCCCAGAGACTCTCTGAATTGTGGACATAATGTCTCAGAGGCAACAAACACTTCCTGGATGTAGACCTGCCTTTACAAACTTAAATCTCTATGGAAATGACAATGCCATTCTCTTGTTTGCTCATTTTTGACCCAGGAGCTGGAAGACCATGGGTACAGTGCTCCTTGTAGGAGAGAGAGAAGAGCGGCAACTGTACTGAAGGGCTTAGAAGGACCAGGATAAGGTCCTTAGGCCAATTCACCTGCACTACAGGCATGACAGACGCTCCACTACACTGACGTTTAGGACCATTCGAACTGTACCCTGGATATTTTTAATTCAGCTGGGGTAGTAAGTCAAACATAACTTCCACAAAGCAAGTCATATGGGCACTAAAGCTAAAACAACTGAAGTTTTATACCAGCTGTGAGAAGAATACTCATTTTGCTTTTTCATGTTATTTCCAGTATGCTTCTACCACACTCAAATCCAAGCTCTTCAGGGGCAAACGGTTAAATCCAACAAACTTCTTGAGATTTTCTGACCCATGGAGGTGGCTGAAGAGTGAAGGAAATTATAAAACTGGCCCAGCAAGGGAGGAAGACAATGAGAAGACATGGACCTTTTCGCTTGGTCCATCACCAGTTGCCTCAGTCCCTGGCCCCACAAATAGGTATGATACTGGGTAGTGTTGATTTAATTCATGACACTTATAAGAAACTTTTGAATTTCTGAGTCAATATAAATAAAAGCTATAGTCTGTTATGCCAAGACTATAGAGGTCACGTCAGAAGGTATCAGGCTATTTAGTTAGATATGTATTTTCTGGTGTTTAATATATAACTTTAATTTTTATTGACTTGAGTGAGAGAGGAAGTGGGGGAGAGAGAGAGGGGGAGAAGAAGAGAGAGAGAAACATTGATTTGTTGTTCCACTTATCTAGCATTCATTGGTTGTTTCTTGTATGTGCCCTGACTGGAGATCAAACCCACAACCTTGGCATATTGGGACGACGTTCTAACCAACCAGGGCTGTAGGTAATTTTAAATAGTACATAGACAATCTTTTTGTTTTTAACATTATCTAATATACCAAGCCCATGATGCCAAAAAAACCCCTAATGTTTATGATAATGATAAAATAGATATTCAAATTTCAGAGTCAATTTTAAAAAATTGTAAGTAATTAATAATAAAAGTGATTAAAATATCACAGATATTAGAAAAAAGACATGAAAATGACCAAATTTAAGCTAAAGGAAAACTGACATTTATTAAAATTCAAGCCTTAAGAGAACAGGATGTATATTTATAACCTGAACTCACTGAATCTTTATAGTCAAGTAATGAAATATTCTTTATGTTTAGTCTGTAGTTAATGAATCAGAGTTTTTGAGCTGGCAGGAAACCTACTAATCAAATTGGCAAATGACTTAGAAGGGAAAGATTTTAAATTGGAGCAAAAACTGAGGCTTGATTTAAAAGAAACGGAAGAAAAGAGACGGGGAGGGGTCGGGAGAGAGAGAATGCATTTGAATTTTTAGTTTCTAAAAGTCCTTGTTTGGGGCAAGTTCAAATGCTTTATTTAATTTGGTGAGGATGTCTTTTAGGTTAGGACTATATGACTAATTAATTTGTGCCTCAAACACAAAAACATTTTATATTTGCCTGTCTCAGAAAGACAGAAATATCCAAAGCAAACTTATACACTATGGTTTTATTCAGTCACGCAAACCAAAGAATGCAGTGTTACCTGGAACAATAGAAGTTTGGGGAGGAGGGCAAAGACCTTGAGCATAGAAGGTCTTCCTCCAGATTTCCTGCAGACTACATTCTCTTGAATATGTGTTTTACAGGAGAAAGAAAAAATAAGAAAGAAAAAAATGTCTTCTATCATTGTTTAAAAAAAAGAGTTCCAAAGATGGTCAGATGTACTGTTATACCTTTGAGGCTGTGTCTTGACATAATGAAACAATAGACCAAGGGGAGTCTGTATTTCTTCTCCTTGTCTTGCTTAAGCATTGATGGAGAAGTCTAATTATAAGGATTTACTGTCAGAACTGACAGTGTTAATTATTTCCCTAGTGATGCTCTGGCCAGAAATATAGAGAACATACACACATCACATTCTATCTATCTACCTATCTATCTAGAGATGCATATATAAATATAGTGATATAAATATATCTTAATAGCTTATAACAGTTATAATGATATTTTGAGGTTCTTGAGTGCTTTTAAATTTTTTAATTTTCCAAACATGTTGGCATCTGTCATTTCAAATACATAGTTTATGATCGTGCAAAGGGAGTGGGTATGGTTGCTATACTAGCACATTAATTAAATAATATAGACCTGATGGATCTGGATTTTAGCAAGTCATTTTACAATGTGTTTAATGGTGTCTGTGCAAACAAAATTGTGAAATACAGAATGAATCATAGGACAGTGCGATGTGACACATGTTGAACAGATAGACCCACAAACTGCTGATAAATGGACTTCTGTCGAGCAAAGAGTGGCTAGCTGTACCACCCCGAGCACTCCCAGACCGTAATGCTGGTGCAGAAATAAGTGGCCACAGAACAGTGCCAGGATGATGAAGGGGAGTCAAGACCATAGCCTGTGAGAAACAGTTACAGCAACTGAGGCTGTTTCACATGGAGGAGATTTATGTAGAATTTACCAACCCAGTCTTCATAAAATTGATCGAAGGACCATTAGATTGAAAATTAGGTGGGAGTTGGGGATGGCTGGAGTTGGGGAGAGTGTTGGGGATGGGGAATGGAGACAACTGTACTTGAACATCAATAAAAAAAAAAGAAAATTAGAACTTATTCAGTATGTCTGCAAAATGCAGGATAAAGACTAGGGGCTGAACATTTTAGCTTGATGGATTTGAACTCAACCTAAGAAAGACCTCTCTGGCAATAGTAAAATGAGCTGCCTGGGGAGATGGTGAGTTCTCCAACTTGAAGCTGGACTGGATGAGAGTTTGTCAAAGATGTTGGAGAAGATATCGAGGGAGAGACTAGGTTAGATGGCCTTTATAGATTCCCTAACTCTAAGAGTGTTTCAATCATTCATTCATTCCACAAATATTTATTGCGCTCCTACTAAGTGCCATGCACTGTTCTAGGTGCTAGAGAAACTGTGGAAAATGAGACAGAAGTCCCGTCCTAATGAGGTTACTTCCATTGGGAGAAACAGGCAGTGTGTGAGAAGACAAAGAAATATTTAAGGTAACATCAGATAGTGAAAATGATAGAAAGAAAATAACACATTTGAACCATTTGTTACTTACAACCATGGGCACTGAGACCTTTTGATTTAGAGACCAATACTGTGCCCATTAAACTTATTTCTCCAAAGAGTTCAAGCTTGGGATTCATCAGACCACTCTGGCAAAGAGCAACTAACACTGCCGATTCCATCCTTAGAGGGGATTCTCGTAAAAGGCGGAATTACCAGTGTGAGATTCACAGGCAGTGAAAAACCATGCTCTTTGACTACTAACCCACAAGACTATGGGTTTAAGAATTGTAATGTAAATAGCCCTGGCTGGTGTGGCTCAGTGGACTGAGTGCCAGCCCGCAAACCAGAGGGTCACCAGTTCAATTCCCAGTCAGGGCACATGCCTGGGTTGCAGGCCAGGACCCCAGTGGGAGGCATGTGAGAGGCAACCACATATTGATGTTTTTCTCCCCCTCTTTCTTGCCCCCTTCCCATCTCTAAAAAAATAAATAAATAAAATATTTTAAAAAAGAATCATAATGTAAATAAACAGCACAATATATGCTACTTTGTACTTTCCAATCACTGTTACAAAAGATGATTTTACACACATGGTGTGGAACATAGAACTAAATGGGTGAGGCCTTCCTAAGCATGCAGATGACTGCTCCTATCAGGTCGATCACAAGCAAAATCACTAAAGTAGTTTCTTTTTCTTTGCTGCAAAAACAGGAAAGGGCATCTTTACCAGACCCCTCAAGTCACACCGACAACTTTACCATGTGGCAAATATGTACATTTTTCTATATCTGCCTCAGATACCATGCTCCAGGCCGACAAAGGTCCGCACTGAATGCAGGGGTAGCACAGCAGCAACCTACACAAGCAGATGCAATACAGTCAGATGTGTGTCTCTACTTGCTACAGTCACCCACTCACCCCAATGCTCAGACAAGATGGAGGCATTTGAAATGTGAAAAGACAAACAAATGGTTTCTTTTTTTTCCTCAGGGAGACAAATGAGACCAAACATACACTCTAAAATGAATTGGCAATGACCACCCTTCTCTGGCCCAGCAGGGAAATGCAAAGCAGATCCTAAGTCCCCCTGTCGCCCCCATTCCCCAGGTGGTGAGTCAAAGTGAAACATCACAGGATGGGAAAAGCAAAGCCAAGTTTAGGCAAGCCTACAGAGGCATTGCAGAAAAAGAGAAGGGTTAAAAACAAATAGTCCTATGAATTTTAAACAGGTAAACAACCGAAACAAAGATCATTTAAAAGCATGAGAGCAAATTTCCTAATTCCAAAAGAACCAGAGGAACAGGGCCACACGGTGCATTGTCCTGTTTGCCAAACCCTCCAGTACTCATGTAAATCACCCTAAGGCCAGGCCACTTAGAAGTAGTGATTTCTGGGGAAGGAAAAGACTGGGCAGGGCTCATGTCTCCAGGGCGTGGAAGTTGATTTCAACTCCTCACTCCTGAGCACTAATGAGGGCAACAACTGCTTGCTGTTGATTCCATATCCTATAGCACAGAAAGCTTGCCTCAGTAGGCACAACTAAATGCGGCTTTGCAGATTATTCTTTACATGGCTGGTCTTTGATTGTGTAATTTGCAAAATGTTGCTATCTTTTCACCCCTCCGGCTTCCGGTGCTTTCCCACAGAAGTGTCAGGGACTCCCTAGAATGCCCCACCCTGGAGCCTCTCTTCCAGAACTTAGTATAAGAGGCTGTATTAGTTTCCTAGGACTCCTTAACATAATGAATTACATTGACAATGTTCTAAAGGCCTCTAGTTCAAAATCAAGGTGTCGGTAAGGCTGTGCTCCCTTTAAAGACTGAGGAGGAATCCTTCCTTGCCTCTTCTAGCTTCTGGTGGTTCCTGGCATTCCTTGGTTTATCCTTGCTTCCCTCCAATATCTGCCTTCATCTTCACACGGCCTTCTTCCCGGCGTGTGCACAGGGTCTTCTCATCAGGACACAACTCATTAGACTCAGGGTCCCCTTTAATGCAATATGAACTCTTCTTGCCTGTATCTGCAAAGACCTTATTTGAAAATAAGGTCACATGCTGAGATCGTGGTACATGGAAAAAATTAATAGACAAATTTGGGGAGGACACTATACAACCCCATGCAGAGGCAATACTTAATGTAGAAGATTTTTTTTTCTTAGTGGAAGAGGAATGATAAGTGTAGAATGGCAAATTCTCAGACAGTGGAATTAAGGTCAAAGAGACAGTTTGGGAAACTAGGATAGACATTCAAGGGCCCACAGAACCCTTCTCAAGCAGACAAATATGCCGTGTGAGTTGATTTATGGTGGGGGCCAAAACATGGCAAAGTAAAGTTTTTGTTACTAGGTAAGGGTTAAGCTTTTGGAAATATAGCAATTACATTATGCATCTTTATTTGTACCTTAGTGGATACTTAAAGGTCCTGGGAATGTAAATGGCAGGCCCCACTCTGAAGCAAGTTGGTAATTATATATATAATGTTGGCTGTATATATATATATATATATATATACACACACACACACACACACACACACACACATACACACACACAGAGTTATATCTAGCCTTGGGTATTAGGATCCCCACTTTGGCACTTTTTAGTAATGTGTCCTTGTACAACTTCTCAGGACACAACAACTTATTTTCCAGAGGAAGAAACTGAAGTCTATTCTGAGCACAGACGAGCTCCAAGTGTAAAGCCAGGACTGCCTCCACACGCAGAATGAGGTATATGCTAAAATCTCTCTCCCGCTGTCCTGCTTCCCACATCCTAAAGCACCAGCATCCGGGAGTCCTCTTGGGGTTAAACACTGACTACTGCTCTCTGAGCATCCCTTTCAAATGTAAACTCTCCCTGGAAGAGAAGCAGAGAAAGTTACCAACTCCCACTAGGGAGGATGAGTTTTGCTGTGCAGAATCGTAGGGGTTAAAGCTATATTGCCACGGGGAAAGTTACTCCAAAGCAGGGACACAGAGTAGAAGATACACACTGTGCCGAGGGCAGACCTTGCCAATAATGTTTCAGAACCAAGAGAGAGTTAAGCATTGTGACCATCAGTTCACCCTCTAGCCTTCAAATAATGTAATTAACTTGATAACATTTGTCCTGACCTTCTTGAGAACCTCTGCAAAATCATTAATTTTTTTTAAAGCCAGCATTCTCTCATTAGCTGATCCCCTACCACTACACACACTTCTCCCCACCGACCGCAAGCATAGGTCTAAGCAAGCCCGAAAATAAATCTTTGCTTAGAACAGTTTTGATGGGTTTGAGTTCCTTCTCCCCTCCTCATCCCATCGACATACCAACAAATTAACTCATTCAGAACTGGCTTGAAAAGTGCCAGACACAGAACTCCTTCCTAGAGTTCTCAGTACTTTAAAATATAGATCACAAGGCTCCACCTCTATATATTCTGAAATAGTAGGTATTTGCTGGGTCTTGGGAATGTCCTTTTAAGGAAAATTCTCAGATTATTCTGATGCCGCCTTTTGAAGACTAACATTTGAGAACAAGTGAACACCATTGTTTTTATTAGTATGTTGCCTAAAATGTAATATACAATTCACACACCATACAGTGAACAAACCTTCAGTGACTTTTTACATATGACATATGCATATACTCATGTGACAACCAGTCAGAAGAACATATAGTATATTTCTGCCACCCATACTCAGAAAGTTTCCATATGATCCTTGCCATTCAATACCCCTAGTCTCCAGAAGTAATTACCATTCAGAATTGTAGCACTGTTGATGGAATTTGCCTACTCTTGAACTTCAGAGCATGGTACCACTTACTCTTTTTTTAATATTTTATTTATTTATTTTTAGAGAGGGGAAGGAAGAGAAAAAGAGAGGGCAAGAAACATCAAAGTGTGGTTGCCTCTCACACGCCCCCTACTGGGGGACCTGGCCCACAACCCAGGCAAGTGCCCTGACTGGGAATCAAACCAGCAATCCTTTGGTTCGCAGGCTGGCATTCAATCCACTGAGCCACACCAGCCAGGGCAGTACCACCTACTCTTTTGTTTCTAGCTTTTTTTCACTCAACACGTCTTTAAGATCTATCCATGTTCTTGTGTATATCAGTAGCAACTATATTTTTCTTATTTCACACAGAATCATTGAATGTTGAAACTTGAAGGGACTTTAAAGATCATATATAAGGGATTAGAGCTCTGGTTCAAATGTCCACAAGGAACAATGTGGAGAAAGTTTAAAAGTAAAGCAGGTAGTTGTGAGGCAATAGGGAGTGGTAAGAACCGCAGAAAACTGGAGAGTATTCTCTAATTAAAGGAAGCAGTCAATATTTACTCAGTTTCTATTGATTGTTGCGATGTGAGAATACAAACCTAGCATAGATTTGTCAATTTTCTAAGAGAGGTTGGAAATCTGTTTTGTACAATCTCCTGATTTTTAATCAGCTTTAAAATAAGTACAGACCTATCAAAACATAATTGCCGGCCACTTGTAGCCAGAGATGGTCAGTTTTCAACCTCTGGCTAGTCCAGCCTCCCTATTTTCAGATAGAGAAATAAGGCTCAGAAAGGAAGGGACTTCTCCAGGGATACACAGAAAATTGGAGGCGGAGCTGAAGCAGCCTAGTTCAATAGGTTAAATAGGTTAGCACACAGAATATGAAGACAGCCTACTTACAATGAAGTCCCATGTCTGCCATTTACCAGCTCTGTGGCCACTTGTCACCTTAGGTAGCCATCTGAGCCTCAGTTTTCAAGTCTGTAAAACAGAGGGGGAAATGCCTCTGTTAGAAGGCTGTTTTGGAACTGAGTGAATTAATATAAAGGTAATATAAGAAAAGAGCTAGTATTGTGCCTAGCACATACAATAAGTGCTGTAGAACTGTTATGTTGGTGGTGGTGGTGGTGGTGATGGTCGTGGTGGGAATGTTACTGCCAAGGATAATGAATGGGAAAACTAACATTACCTGTCATTTCTGAGAAGTTCGTTTCTCCAGGACAAATTATTAAGATACGATACAGGACATTCATAAGTTGTCAAGACCGATGGAACAGAGCATTTAAATGGGTTATTAATGCCAAATATACATTTAATCAAAATAGGTTCAAGTGATTTGTAGTTCAAGAATGGAAGGCATAACTGCCAATAGGAGAAAAAGTTTGAAATTAGTGTCCTTAATATGTGAAACATAGGCTTTCCAGTTTTTTAGAAAGTTGGACTTCAACTCTTGTACCTTTGTTAACCAAAGAAGTCGAATTTTTATCAAATTTTAAGAGGACTCATACGAGCAGTTTGTCAGAAACTCAGCTATTTTACCTGGTAATGTTAAGCTGTGGGGAAGAAAAAGAAGTATAAGCCTAATAGCAGTTTCTATTGCATAAGTGCTTTAGAGTTTTTGAAAGCTTCCTTCACAAATATTAAAATCCTAGGTTATTAGAACTAGAAGGCTCTTAGGAAATCATCCAACACCCCTCATTTTCTAGATGAAGAAACACACCCACAGAGATTGCTACCTACCCACAACGATGCAGTTTGCTTGGGCAGGACAAGAATCTGGCTCATCTAATCAGAAAAAAAAAACTAAAACGATAAAATTGGATTCCAACTGACAACAGCAATCAGCGTTGGCTGTGTTGGCAACACTAGCACAGATCAGGAGACAAGGAAGCGTGGGGCTAGGGAAATCAGGTAAGGCTCTTTGGAGGAGGCAGCTTCTGAGCTGTGTCTAGAAAGATGGTCAGATTTCCAAATGTGAAAAGCCACTCAGAGGGCATAGACATGTAAACAAAGGCGGGATAGTGTACACAACGTAGAGACTAACAGGGCTAGCAGGGTACAGGTGAAGGAAAAAGAACATGCTCCTAGAAAAGTAGGACAAAACTGCATCCCAGAGGGTTTTGAGTGCCAAATCCAGAAACTCGGTCATGAGGCTATGGCTAGGCAGAAAGACTCCTTTTTTTTTTTTAAATAAAAGAAACATATGCTCTCATGTGAAATGCTGCTAACACACATGCACAAAGGATACGAGGAAACTCTGGGAGGTGTTGCATGTGTCTATTACCTCAATTGTTGTTATGGTATCACAGGTGTTTGCATATGTCTAGACTCATAAAATGTTACCCCAAAGACAATTGCACTTTTTGTGCACGCATAAGACCTCAATCGAGTTGATTTTAGAAAGAAATGTATGTTTGTGTTGTAAAAAGAACACAAGAACACCACAGAAAATGTAACATGAAAAAGAAAATTCTCCTCCATCTACACTATCCAGATTCACTTATGATGAACAGTTTCTTGTGCAACTTGCCAGAAATGCCCCCCAGGGAGTTCTCTGTAAAGTCCTGGTTTGCTATGTACTGGAGTCACCCTGATGCAACACGGTGACTGGATTGCACCACGTCTGGGTTGCACAACTGCTGAGAGCAGAACAGTGCACCCCAAGTACCACCTGAGCTGCCCGAAAGGCAGCTGCAAAAGAAATCACCCAGGTCCCTTTAAAAATTAAGAAAACCAAGCCGTAGCTGGCATAGCTCAGTGGCTTGAGTGCGGGCTGCGAACCAAAGGGTCGCCAGTTTGATTCCCAGTCAGGGCACATGCCTGGGTTGCAGGCCAGGTCCCCAGTGGGGCCCACGTGAGAGGCAACCACACATTGATGTTTCTCTCCCTCCCTTCCCTTCTGTCTAAAAATAAATAAATAAAATCTTTAAAAAAAAAGAAAACCAAAATTCCTCTTCTGCTCTTGACAAATAATTCATCAGCGTAACAGTTCCCACTTGCACATACTGGTTGGCCCTGTTCTGTTGGCACGGATGAACAAAATGCAAATATCTCAGGAATCTGATGGGATTCCTGACTAATGATATTTTCTGCTTCAGTCTTTCAGCCAAGAAATCATCAGAGAATAAGAGGGGCCCTATTTTTCTATCAGGGATAAACACAAAGAACTCAATTTCACATAATCCAGCTGTGTTAGGAAAATCAAATATGGTAGCGACAAGAAAAACAATCATGGCAGAAATGGAATGGAAGGAAATGAGGACATGCAATTTGGTCACGTAAATATGCCCCAAGTGGAAATAATTGAGATGAAATAGCTAAATCAAGAGGTCCACACTGAGAGAACATGAGACAGTTCACCCTGTTTCAGATGTGGCTTGGAGGAGGAGGATTTACCCATTCTGAGCATGGGGTAAATCACAGGCAGAGTTACAGAATGCTAAGAAAACACATATTAGAAAGTTCTTCAAAATTTCAGGAGATAAAATCAGCTGATAGAGCATATTTATGGTCTATCAAGTATTCTTGGGAGGGGACCATAATAGATGCCAGTACTTTAGTAAATTAAGAAATCATATAGGGTAGTTAGAAATCGCCAGGATCACATATTTCTTGACTATATATCTAGATATACAGAGATAGATAGATAAATGATAGATAGATACATAGATATACAAATATTTGCTTTTTACTGTCATCTGTCTGCTGAATCTCAACTTTCTCTTTGAACGTACAGAACATTATATATGTCTGTGAACTTACACATTTCTTTCGCACACCCCAGGCTTCATCCGAACTGAACTGCTGCTTGTCCATTTATAGTCTGCAATTCCTAAGGTCTGTGCCTTCTTTGTGCTGTTCCCTCATTGTCAGAGTCCTTTTCCTCAATCCATTCTAAAGCCCGCCCCCCGGAGTGGGATTACCAAATAGGACCCTCCTTTCAAAGCCCAACTGGAAAGCCTAGCTCAAAAGTCACCTCTTTTACCAAGCCTTCCCAGATTTCACACTCACTCCCTCCACCCAGCCCACCACATTCACGAGCTCTCTCTCTTTTCCACCATCATAGGACTCTATCTGCACCTCTTATGCGACATTTGCCACTAGGAGATGTCTGCATTGTTAATACCAAAGTACATATTTTGCCTGCCTTACTGGTCTGTCAACTCTTTGAGAAAAAGCATTGCATAGATTCATCTTTATATTCCTCATCTAGCATACACACCCCAAACACACACACACACACACACACACACACACACACACACACACCCTCAATGCAGTGCCTTTGACCACTTTGATGTTCATATTTGTAGAGAAGTTGTATTAATTATGGTGGATTTCTATTAAAAAGTTGAAAGAAATTTTGTTCGGATGCAATAGATAACCTGATACATGACAATTACTGGCAATCGCTTTTACTGTGCCATCATTGTGATTTTTATCATCAGCCACAACTCAGAAAATGCCTATTGTTGGGTATTAGTGTTATTTCTAATCCTCACTGCAACTCAGCAATGACCTAGCATTATCCTCTGTCCTCTATTTTCCAGATGAAGAAAATTAGTCTCAGAAAATTTAAGTAACTTGGTGAAGATCACACAGGTAGTGAAGAGCAGAGCTGGGAATTCAACCCAGGCCTACCGTACTTCAAAACCTCTGCTGTTTCCATGAGCACATTTTTTTCAAAGCACTTTCACAACTATTATCTCATTTGTACTGCACAGCAAAAATGTGGGGTTGGCAGGGCTGGGTGTACTCCCTTGTCAGCACCTCCATTCACTGCTGCGTCTCCCATCAGCACGTTCCAACCCCCCTCTCTAGTCCTCCTGCGGGTCCGCCACAACCTCCTTTAGCAGTCCGCAACCCTACAGAGACAATGCCACCCCCACTGCCTGATATTACCTTTAGTGATAAGCCCAAGCATTAAAGGATAGTCTCCCATCCTGCGATTTTGAAAATGCTGAAGCATAAAATTAAATTGTATCTTTAACTAACCAAAATGTACACATGCTGAGTTTTTAAGCTTCTTTCTAGATTTTCTCTTCGGTAAATTACTTATATATTTTTTTTATTTTTTAAAGGTTTTTTTTTTAAAGATATTATTGACTTCTTTTGAGAAAGGGAACACAGGGAGAAACAGAGAGAGAGAAACATCAATGTGTGGTTGCCTCTCATGTGCCCCCTACGGGAGACCTGGCCGGCAACCCAGGCATGTGCCCTGACTGGGAATCAAACCAGCGACTTTGGTTTGCAGGGTGGTGCTCAATCCACTGAGCCACACCAGCCAGGGCTCTTTCTAGATTTTCTCATACCATCTTCCTTTCTCCCCTCTTCCTTACCCTCCCTCCACTCTTTCCCACCCCCCTTCCTCTCTCTGTTTTTCTCCCTCTCCCTTTGTGTCTTCTGCAAGCTGATGCCACCAGCTTGGACTTAGTCTGCTTTCTGGGTGAACCAACATTGGCAAACCCCAGAGAGCAGGGCTCCAGGAAGGTCCAGATCCCTACAAAAAATACAACCCACAGGAGGGAGGTTATAGCAAAGACCCCGTCTTCCTCTGTTAGGTTGTGAAAATGGTTGCTTAAGCCCTTAGCTACGGCAGCCTGGTCAGTACATCAGGGTTTAATGAAATGATTGAGAAACTCTGCTAACACTAGAAGCCCTAGGAGGCCAGCCGTATAAGGAAACAAAATATAGGACCACCTGAGTGATACGATCTGAAGGATGTCAAACTTGTACCGCTGTCCCAGAATACCTCTACCCACAGAAGGGCCTTGACATAGCTACAGCCTTTCAGAATGTCATATGAACATGCAGACACCCCCAAGAAATTTCTATGAGTTCGTATCTCAATAAGGATACATTCTCCCAAAGTGGCAGCTGATCAAGGGGAAAGGCCACCTGAGTATGCACAGGCCAAGAAACAAAATAAGGTGTTTTGTCGAGTTGTACACATGAAACCTGTATGGCTTTGTTAACCACTGTCACCCCAATAAATTCAATAAAAATAATATCAGATAAACCGAGAAGACGGTAAATGTTATAAATGGAGATAAAAGGCTGACAAACTTTGACTCCTTCAGAGTTGATGGGGTGGACCCTGCTTCTATTTCACAACGGGGTGTTCTGGATCTCAGTCAGATGAATGAGGGCAATTCTTGGAAAGCTTTGGAACTTCTAACGGATCGGGGAGCTCATGCTGTCCCAGTGCTTTACGGTGTTGACGGCAGCAAAAAGTTTCAATGTGTGCTAAGCACACAATGGGTTAAAGTTATGAAAATGCTGCAAGTCTAATGTGACTAGAAGAATAACAGGTTGAACGGAATACATACTGGGGTGGGACTGGCCCTAAGGGGTAGTTGGGCACTGTGCCAGGGACCTGTGGACTAACCTGTCCTGTTGACTTTTCTCCAGGGTGGGAAGAGGGAGGAGCAGGAGCTTCCATCGCTTGGAGAGGCAGCCCACCCAGCTTTCAGGAGGAAGACCCAGGCAGAGACCTCAAATGTCTCAGATTGTGCATGTGCCGACAAAATAAAACGATGAATCTTTCTGGAATGTACAAAATGGAATTTTATCTTATTTAACCTTTCCCTTCCCTTTCTCCCCAAGCTAACAATCAACATGTGTAACTCACTGAGAAACTGAGCATAACTGTATTCTTTTTCATATCTGTTCACGGAATGTATCTGTCTTCTCTTTTTCCCTAAAACTGTATTTGCCTAGTTAACAACACCTCATTTACTTAAAATGCTTTCATGACCAGTTGAAAATCTCCATACGTTTGATTGTGTTGTGAGCATAAGAAGGATCAGAGTAGAGGAAAGTCATGGTGAGACTTTGTATGTGATTCCTCTCCTTTTCTTACTCGATTAATTCAGGATATTAAAACTACATTTTGACAAAAAGTCAGCACAGCTCTTTATTTCCACTCAGAATAGTTCTCTATGTTTAGGCAGTTTGGAACTTGTATTTATGAACACTGAATTTGGTCTTTGCTCTTTTCCAGGGGGTGGGAGGGGACAAAAAGGCCCCCATATTTACCCACTGGGTAAACAGACCTGTAGGCGAGGCACCGTTCAGTGCTTTGGTGCGTGGACATTTTAAACATCTATCTTGGCTGCTCCATAATCCCCTTGTTCATCATCTCATCATCCCCGCTTAGGTGCTGCCAGTTCGGATTCTAGAGTATTATTTGGTAAAGTAAATCATCCATAACCCAGTCAGGAAGAAAAAAAAAAGTCTCTGAGTGGGGAAAAAAATCAATGCCGTAAAGCGCATGTACTGTAGATTTCATCATAGGAAAGCTTCTGGTCAGCCCTACCCAATTCGAGCAAGTTTATCTATCCAGTTTCCAATTCATAGGTAGTTAGAAAGAAACTGAGATTACTGTGGCTTCTTCTTATTCTTCTTCTTATTAACATTTTTGGGGGGCAACTAGCAGCTAGAAAGTGTGCTAAATCTTTTCCAAGCATTATTTCACTAAATCATTGCAACAACTCTATAAAGTACAATTAATAAAGGCCCGGCTGGTGTAGCGCAGTGGATTGAGCGCGGGCTGGGAACCAGAGGGTCCCGGTTCGATTCCCAGTCGGGGCACATGCCTGGGTTGCGGGCCAGGTCCCCAATGAGGACCATGTGAGAGGCAACCATACATTGCTCTTTCTCCCTCCCTTCTCCTCTCTCTGAAAATAAATAAATAAAATCTTTAAAAAAAAGTACAATTAATAGCTCAATTTTACAGTTTCATACACTGAGCTTTAGACTGCGTTTTAGACTAAGTTTCAGAAGGACTAAATAATTTGCCAAATTTGTATATACTTACTAGAAACAGGCGTATGGGTAACAGTTTTGTAAAGGACCGACAGCCTGATAGCAAAAGGAGTAAATAAAATACAAAAGAAAAATAAATTACAAGAAGTTAGAAAGCATAGCAATTTGGAGATATTGAATTTGGAGAAGGGCCACTTTATATCTCTCCCAGCTTTTAGAAGGCATCACGGTGTTACAACACAGGAAAGGAACTGGTTTGTGTACGTGTGACCCCAAACCATTAACAAATCAATTAAATTATGTTCAAAATCACTTACTAAGAATGGAGAAAGAAGTGTAGTCCTTGCTATAAATATTTCTCTGATTTTCTTTAATTGGTAAGGTAAATATCCACTGTGTGTTTTGGATTCTCCAAGGGAAGTCTTCAGTTATCTGAAAAATGCACATAAATAGAACACGCTATTCCCTGATGATGGCAGTATTTTTATGTGTGGTGTTTTTCTAAAGAATAAAACATTAAGAGGGAGGAAGGAAATATAACCTGATTCGCAAAATATTTTCCTTTTCTTTTCAAAGCCTCTTCATTCGGCTCCGGCTAGTCCGGCCTGTCCATTTGCTGTGGTTTGGGCATACTCCACCACCAGGGTTGATCCTATTATGCTGACTAATGTGGAACTGGTCATTTTTAAAGGCGACCTGGGAGCATGACTGACTTGATCTGTGGTGTGAAGTGGCCAAAGACAATCCCCAACCCCACTCCTTACTCGGATTAAAATAGCTGCCCCTGCGCCTTAACTTAAAATGGCCAAGTGGCCCATGCCCAGGGGGTGCCTGGGATTTGCCATGAAAAGAGAAGGTGAGATTTTGCACAAGGTTAATTCTCAAGTGCCCAGCCCTTAGTGGACACCTGAGCTCACCCTGTGAGCCCCTGAGAGGCTCTAGGAAAGACAGGAAACCTGGGCTAAGGCATTCAGAAGGAGCCTGGGACCCTGCACATCTGCTACAAGTACCCTTCAACAAAGTTGGCCTCATCCACAGTCTTATCCTATTATATGTTGCCTAGATCTGTCCATGGTAACATTTCCAAGAAAACATTGCAGGGACGGACCCTGGGGACTGAATAGGTGGGCGGGGGAAGGGGCCGAGGGGCTGCAGGCTGCTCTCTGAGTGAGAATTAAACAAACAGCCCAGTGTGGATAGAGTGAGGGGAGGTTATATGAGACAGACATAAAAAATTAAAGTCCCAAACCACTGTGGTCATTCAGAAATGTTTGCAACTTTTCACAAGGGCAGTGGTATTACTCCCAATTTCCTGGCCAAATATTTATTAATGTAACCAAGGAGTGAGTACACGAGGCTGTCTCACATCGGCGCAGCATCCTACTTTCCTTGCGGCTCTAAACTGTGAGGTACTGTCAAAAAAACTCTTCCACACTCAAAATAGCTACGTTACAGAGGAGAGTTGGAACGTGTTCTGGGAGTGGGTGTGTTTGTTTGAGTTCAGTGTGTGCAGAAAAGGCAAAGCCTCCGCAGCCATTCACACACTTCCCTCCTCAGCGATGGGTACGCAGACAGCAGAGCTCCTGGACTAAGTCTCTGAATGGTAACGTACATTTATAAAGATTATTTTCTTAACTATTTTGAGTCATTTTATAAATAATATGCATGTGTCTGCTAACGCATATACACATATATATTTAGTCAACGATTGCTTGTTTTCTCCTGTGGCTGGTCTTGTGCGGTTACTTACGGGGTATGATTTCTGAGGTGTCAGAAAGAGCTCCCCCCCCAACCTCCTACCCCAGCCACCCAAAAATATCTCTTGGGTTGGCCCACCACAGAGCCTAAAATTCCCACAGTGCTCGAATGAGTTAGTCATTGAAAGCAGCTGTTAAAATCCAAGTGTCACACTGAGAAATGAAGCAGACATTAGAAATTCAAGACTATGTAAAACAGAAAAGAGTATGGAGAAATTGTTTCTAATATCATGTTAGATTTCCAAAGGAAAATGCAAAATGACATACACAGTCTGGGTCAGATGCTGCTTGTAAAATGCCATGGGGTCAGAGCCGGCATAGAGGACCCAGCTTGTAAATATGAGCCTATAGTGAAAGGAACACAGCACTGTCGGGCAGGCTTTGTTCTGATTTATTCTGAATGAGTGCTTTCCACAGTTTCTGATCCTCAGATCCTACTCTCTTCACAGTGTATCACGAGATACCTCCCTCTGCCGCTCCCCAGAGGCTCCTGTTAATCAACCTTGGCAGGGCCCACAACCCCACCTCCTGGAAAACTCAAGGAGCCTGACATCTGCCTGTGACGAGCTCTTAGAGAGGCCTCACAAGAGCTCACGCAATCTCTCTTGGCAGCAAACTGCCCAAGCAAGCCCATTTCCTCAAAAGATGGTGGAGGACTTAGCAGCCTCCTATATCGCTCTGAAACTAGAGAATGAAATTCTGCAGGCCCAGGTGCAGAGGCTAATGGAAGAAAACGCTGCCCTGCAGGCTCAGATCCCAGAGCTCCAGAAGCCCCAAGCAGCCACCCAGGAGCCCGCAAAACCCTCAAAGCCCCCGGATCCCTCAGCATCCTGGGACCCCCCCAATTCCCCGGGGCTTGAGGAGCCCCAGAAGCCCAGAGAGCCCCAGGCACTTCCAACTTCCCATGGGCTCTCATCGGCCTGCGAGTCTCAAAAGCCTCCAGAGCCTAAGGGGCTCGAGAAGCCCCTGATGGCCCTGGAGGACCACAAGCTCCCAGGAGTCAAGGAGGCCCAAGTGGCCCCTGAGACCAAAGATGCCCCAGAGGCCCAGGAGGCCCAGAATTCAGGGCTGCAGGATCTCCCAAATGCTCAGGAGCCCCAGGAGACAGCAGAAGGCCAGGAGACCTCAACATACCTGGAACCCTGTGAGCTTCAGGCCCCCCAGGAACCTCTGGAGTCTCACTTGCCCCAGGAGCCCCTGGAAGGCCTAATAGCTGTTGAGACACCAGCTGCTTCCAAGTTGCTACAGTTCCCCAGGGGGTTGGAGGCTGAAGCTTTCCCCTTAGAATACCCTTTAGCTTTCAAGGGGAAGGCCCATAAGCTGCCCGAGGTCCTGATTCAGCTGAATAGTTACATGAGAGTCAAAGGGCACCTGTATCCCACAGAAGCAGCCTTAGTGAGCTTTGTTGGCAACCGCTTCTCAGGTGAGGCAGGAAGGTGGTTCCAGACCTTAGTAGAGATTCAAAGCCCCCTGCTGGAGCAATTTGAGAGCTTCATGCAAGTGCTCCAGGATGCTTTTGACAATCCAGAAACCATGGATGATGCCAACCACCACCTCCGTCAGCTTTGCCAGGGGGAGAACCCTGTCCACCAGTATGCAACCCACTTCCACCTCATCGCTCAGGTGCTAAACTGGGATGAAAGTACCCTCTGCATCCAGTTTCAGGAAAGGCTTGCTCGTTCTATCAGAGATGAACTGCCTCAGACAAGCACAGCCACCAACCCCTCTGATCTGATCACCCAGTGCATCAGCCTAGAACAGAAGCTAAGCGGTAAGCCTGATGTAAATGCAGAAGGGGCAAATGCCTCTGAGGAGAGAGCTGAGCCTGAGAGTCCACCAGCTGAAAACCAACCTGTGCAGGATGCAAACAACCGCCCACACCTCAGTGAAGCTGAACGGGCCCGCCGCCGTGTTGGCCATTTGTGCCTCTACTGTGGTCATCCTGGTCATTTTGCCAGAGATTGCCCTGTCAAGCCTCATCGTGCCCAGCAGGCGGGAAACTTCGAGGCCCGGCGGTAAGGGGGAACCCGGGCGGGCCAATCTACAAATATGCATCCCCCTCACTTCCAATATCCATGTCCCGTACCCTATGGCTTACTGTTGAAATTCGACTGGGAAGACGACAATTCTTCGAGCAAGCAATGGTGGATTCAGGGTCCTACAGGAATAGCATCGACCATTCTGTGGTTCTTCGAGAGAAGCTGCCCATCCGCAATAACATCTTCCCTCTGATGCTCGAAACAGTAGACGGACGTCCGCTGATTAATGGACCCATAACTAAGGAAACACCACCTGTTGAAGTTAAAATTGGAAACCACGTCGAAGAGCTCCAGTTTGATATTATTCATGCACCACGATACCCTCTGATTCTTGGAATCCACTGGCTTGAAACACATGACCCAGACATAGAGTGGAGCACCCGCACTGTGTCCTTTCCATCTCGTTACTGTCACTACAACTGCTTCAAGCACAGGTGGAATAGAAGACGTCGTGACGAAATAATTGCTGGGTAGATCCTGCGTCCTAGCGACTGCTCCTGGCAACCTGTCTTCTGTTACCTCAGCTGTCATCAGCATTTGCTGCTTCCAGAAACTTCCACTGAATCTCTGGCAATGAACAAAGGCTACCTGTACAACGACCCTGCCTCTTGGATCATGGACTAAACCTGACGAATTTGAGCTGCTTTTCTTTCACCAAAACTGCATGCCCCTTTCTTTTGAACCCTACATTACTGTGGGGCTATTTTAATTACAATTTATACTAACAATATGCATGAGAATAGATATTAGAAACTAACATGGAAAAAGTATAGTTGTTAGACTGACTTTATTTTTTTCTTATCAAGATTTTCTCTAGCACAATCTTTCCAATAAAAAATAAATTTGCAAGTGGTATTTTTTAAAAAATCAATAAACATTGGCAATTTATACTGGTGTTTGAATTATTTCTTAGCTTAGCAGAGGGAAGAGGATAGGGATAAGTAAGTTGGGAGGAAGTGAGGGGATTAGAAAAGGCTAAATGTTTGGGGAAGGTCCTATATATCCCTGGGGTAGTGACCAGTCAGTGGGTGATAGGGTCAGGGAGAGATGGAGAATGGCTGGGGTGGAGGGAGATGCGATAACGTATGGTGGTATGGGGGGAAGGTTGAGAAGAGGGTTTGTGGGAAATTGGTAGGAGGCTGGAAAGGGTTCAGAGAAGGGTTGGGGGTTCTCAGGGCAAGGGTGAAGGGAGGGGGAAATTTCTAGAAAAGTAAAGGGTGAACTAATAGAGACACTGAGAAGCTTTTTTTAAAAAACAGGATTTTTATTTTAATTTTTTTAAAAAGATGTTATTTATTTTCAGAAACAGGGGAAGGGAGGGAGAAAGAGAGAAACATCAATGTGTGGCTGTCTCTTGCACGCCCCCCACCAGTGACCCATCCCACAGCCCAGGCATGTGCCCTGACTGGGAATTGAACCAGCGACCCCCTGGTTCGCAGGCCAGTGCTCAATCCACTGAGCCACACCAGCCAAGGCTAATTTTTTCAGTTTTTGAATTATAGTGTACTTTACTGTATTTTTCCCATGGCGATTTATTCCCCTATACCCTCTTCTACTTCCATCCATCCCCCTTCCCATGCCCCCACAAAACCACACCGTTGTCCGTGGCTGTGAGTTATTTCTTTTTTTTTCTTTTTTGCTCTATCCCTTCACTCCCTAACCCCCAAACCCTGAGCTGTCAGCCTGCTCTCTATCCATGAGTCTCTCTCTATTTTGCTTGTTAGTCCAGTTGGTTTATATGAATACTACACAGCCATATAATAGAAGAAAAAATGTACCCTCTGTGGCAGCATGCACGGACTTGGAGAACATTATGCTAGTAAAGTAAGCCAGTTAGAGAAAGATAAGTACTATATGATCTTACTCCTATGTGGAAATTATTGAGCAGCTTTGAAAGCAAACTTCTTGGACTTTCTAAGTTAACCAAACAAACAAAAAAGACACTGGTGAGGGCAATGAGATCGCTAAGTGACCCCGCTATCCCATGAAGTGACAAGGTCTTATTCATTGCACTAGGAAATATACTCATGCCTGTTAATCTGCTCTTGCCGGTGCATAGGAGTTGGACGGTGGGAATCAGATCCAACACAGGCAGATCATTAGTAGCCAGCTGTGCCTCTCCTACATACACAGGTTGCTATACTGCTTGCATGACACACAGGAAAAGCCAGGTCAAGGAAAAGAACACACGTCCTTATGGGCATGAGAGGGGCTACTGTCATTTACTCACTTAAATCACACACGCACACACACTGCAGGGTAGGAGAGATGGAGGGGTTGCAATCCCCAGGTGATATATGGGGAGTGACCAAGGCAGACTCTAATGCATGTCCTCTGTGTTTTCAACTCTCCCTTAGGAGTGTCTTTGAGGACACTTGAAGGAGATTACACAAAGAATCAAATACATGGTCATTGCCCTAGAAGGAGATAGGTGAGGAACTTACCATTCACTGACCACTAGTATATTCGTGCTACAATGTCAGGCATGTTATACAAATTATTTCATTACTCCTCAGAACGACCCAGTGAGGTAGGCATGTTTGCTCATATTTTAGCAATGAGCAAACAGAATTCCAACGAGGTCAAAGTCACAAAGCTAGTAAGTAAGTGGTGGAGGCCTACTGGGCCTCCAAAGCCTGTGCCCTTTCCCCTACATCATGCCGATGTCCCTAATGCAGTGGTGAGGGCCAAACAAGGTTGTGGCAGCTGAGAGGTAACCCTGAAAATGAGGGAAAAACCAAAAAGAAAAATTGTTAAGGACCATTTGGGTTGTAATTCTGGTTGCCCAATTCCCTTGATCTCAGTCACAACCCCCTTACCATCTCATTCACCCCCAAACTTACCTCCTTATCTCTTAGAGGACATCTTTTTGTTTAACTGATGGCATGACCCCATTTCAAGATTTTATTTATTTTTTTTAGAGAGAGGAGAAGGGAGGGAGACAGAGAGGGAGAGAAACAGCAATGTACGGTTGCCCCTCACATGGCCCTCACTGAGGACCTGGCCTGCAACCCAGGCATGTGCCCTGACTGGGAATCGAACTGGGATCGTTTGGTTCACAGCCCACGCTCAATCCACTGAGCTACACCAGCCAGGGCTCATGACCCCATTTCAGACTGCATGGTATTGTTTCACGAGAGTCAGACATGCATTAATAGTCAGTGACCAGTAGGATCTGTGCCTTTTGATCTAGAAGCACGCGCATCACCCCTGGGATTATCTGCTTAGCCTCTTCAATAGCCAATCTCCTGTGCTATTCACCTGAATCGAATACAAAACAATATGGAATGTAAACTGTAATTGAAAAAATATACAAATAAAAAGGTAAACATAAAAAATTAACCAATCCAAATCCTATATAACTTTAAATTGTATCTCTTCTAGCCCTCATTTCCTCATTGGCCTTCCCTTCCTTCCCTGAACAATGTAACATATTTTGCCATGACACACCACCACCTTGTGGTGTGTGGGTACCTTTCCTAAGATAGATGTGCTACATCCCCTCTCCCCAAACCTCACACAGAAATACATAGAGATAGAACCTTCCACATCCCTACCCTTAACAGCCTAACGTAGGGCCTGTTACGTAAAAGTTCTCCACAGCGACTGGTGCAATGACAGTGAATTATCCTTATCTGGAGAAGGGTGCTTATTTGTATATTATGGGCTCTTTGTATTTTTTCTCCTTTCAATTGCTCATCTGCACCCTTAAGTGTAAGCACTATTTGTCAATGTGGAATTCAAAAGACCACAAGGACACAGGCAGAAATCCAAAGGGAGTTAGGATTGATGGTGGGAGGTGGGGACAGCTGTGGTGGGGGGAAATGGAGACAACTGTACTTGAACAACAATTAAAATTTTTTTTAAATAAACAAATAAATATGCACAGTTTTTGCATATGTGAAAAAAGAGAACAAAAGCTTTCAGCAGCTACAAAGAAAGAATGTCTTTTCTTTGTCAAAATACTTGGCGTGAGGGAGACCAACTGTGTCTATTTCCCTTGAACTAAGAAGATTCACAGTGCACAGGACTTTCCGTGTTGACACTGGGGCCGTTCTTAGAAAGCTGAGATGGCTGGTCAGCCTACCTGAGCCCTATGTTGTTCTAACGAGCTACAGTGATTATTTAACTACTGTGCAAGTCATTATTTCATGAAAAGAATCAATTAGCTCATCACAGAATCTCAGATCTTGTTAGTTTTCACAGGATTAAGAAATCTATCCCTTTAATTTCACAATGAAGGAGCTAAGGAGGCCCAGAAAAAAGAAAGTTACTTAACGTACTGTTATGCCAGTCTCCTGACTCCACATCCAGTGCTCTTTTCACCATAAACCACACTTCTAATCCAGTAGTTAAAAATCAAGTATGTTTCCCTGGCTGGTGTGGCTCAGTGGACTGAGTGCTGGCCTGGGAACCAAAGGGTCACTGGTTCGATTCCCAGGCAGAGCACATGCCTGGGTTGCAGGCCAGGTCCCCAGTAGGGGTGTGGGAGAGGCAACCACACATCGATGTTTCTCTTCCTCCCTTCCCTTCTCTGAATAGAAGCTTAAAAAAAAGAAATCAAGTATGTGGCCAGCACCGACCTAGATACTGTGGAGAGAGACTAAAGTACAATGAGACATTTAATTAACAACATGCTCCGTGAGAAAAATTAGCAGGCATTAGACAACGAACATAGATAATCAAATGTGTGGTGGTAACAAATATACCAAAATGAAACATTGCACAAGCCGATGACACTAACAGTGATAACTATCAATTAATGAGAACCTGGGTTTTGCCAGATTCTGAGCTTGGTGATTCAGGCCTTTTCAACTATCTGCAAGGCAGCTATTATTAGCCCCACTGTATAAATCAAAGCAGTGAAGTCCGCTGAAGTGAGGTCACTCGCCAAACATCACAGTGCTAGGAACTAATGAATGCTAAAAATAAAACCTGATCAGTTCACTCCCAAGTTGGAGTTCAAATCACTGATTCTCAGACTGAATGGCTTTTACTCTTCATGAACTACTTTAACAATATTTATTCACTGAACATGAGTTCTATCACCTTAGATAAAGCTATGAATGTGTTCATGCATTCATTTATTTAGTCATTCAACAAACATTTACTGAACACCTTTCATGGGTCAGGTACAGGCATACGGTGAAGAAGAGGAAAAAGAGAGATGGAGAGAGGTACAGGGATATCTTAGGTATAACTCACGGTTCTTGCTTGACCCGTAATGTGTTGGGGGAAGCTGTTGTGTGACACAGTGCTGCGGTGCACAGAGGGCAGAGCACTGATTCTGCTCCAGACTGAAAAAGTGTGCTTTGAGCTGTGTCTTGGAGAAATCTCATCGGAAACAAAAGCAGGGCAGGGCTTTACAGGTTTAGTACATTGTACACAGAAACAGAAGTTGGCGGGGGGGGGGGGGAATCACGGTGTATTAGAAAAGACAAGTTCTGCCCTGGCTGGTGTGACTCAGTGGATTGAGCACCAAAGGTCACTGGTTCGATTCCCAGTCAGGGCACATTCCTGGGTTGCAGGCCAGGTTGCCAGTGGAGGGGTGTGAGAGGCAACCACACATGGATGTTTCTCTCCCTTTCTTTCTCCCTTCCCCTCTCTCTAAAAATAAATAAAATCTTTTTTAAAAAAAGAAAAGATAGTTATATTTCACCGCAGAGTAGGAGTGGGCGTGCAGGTGTGTGTACAGTAGGGGTGTGTGTTTTCTCTCCTGCTACAAGGTAATGCACATTCACTGCAACAAAGTAATGGGGTAATATATAATGTTCATATATAGCTGAAGATTTAAGTAGGAAAGAAACATGATTAGTTTGTATTTTAGAAATTTTGATAGTGATGTGGAACTTGATGAGAGAGCGCCACGAAGTACCCTTACATTTTTTTACCTTCTTAGGTTTTATGGAGATGGGTTCAAACCATCAAACACAAAGAATTACAATTTAGGTCCACTTTTCCTCAAATGTCTGAGTTCTTACTATGAACAAGACACTGAAGTATGCACAAATATACAGGATAATGTCCCTACCATTAAAAATTTTATAACCTGATAATGCATAAAGGCTCATGAATTATAAGAAACAACCTTTCAATTTGGTCCCCTTCACTTTCAAATTTTAAAGACTAACTGGAGAGATTTTCTGAAAATATATATTCTGTAATATTTGGCACAGATAAAAAGAAAAACAGTTCCCTCTTGAACTAAATTTTCTAAGGTTGAACTTTAACAGGAAAAATGATCTCTATATATTTTGGTAGCCACCCTTTCTGGTTTGTTTTCTTAACAAATATTTCATATTTCATGCTATTAAAGTGTGCCTGCCGTAGTCATGGTCACTGCATGGAAGGATTTATATGTGCTCCAGTTCTTAAAGTATCTGTGTATTTCTAAGTATGTTTTTTAATGGTTTTGTAGGGATAGATGATTTTTAAAATTCTAAAGGTGGTAAACTTTGATATCTAGCATTCTACTAAATGTCAACTATTAAATGACAACAGAAAAATAGGCATTAGCGTACTAGGGATCAGGAGATTAAGATTAAACTGATTAACCTCCCAAATGTGTCATTTACTAAGCTATACAACCTATTTCATTTATGAAATGAAGATAACAATACTCACTTGACCTACCCAAAGAAGTTAGAGAAAGCATCAAATAAAAAACCTCATGTTAAAAATCATTATGAAATTTGAAAATAGTGTTTAAATAAAAAGTATCACAACTTATGTGTGTAATAATAACCCCAAGGACTTCATGATACTAAAATGGCTGTTTAAATTAATTTTCATTTCACAGGTTTCTAGGAAGTATTTGATATGTGTCTGATATTCTACACTGTCAAAGCAAGATTCAATCAGGCTAATATAAATATCATAGTAAGTAGTTTTGGTATTATTATAAGTAAATTGTTTGAAAATAAGAATCACATTTTTGGCGTATATATCAGCACTCTATTTACCAGAACATTCTATTATTTAGATTTTATTTATTTATTTTTAGACAGAGGAGAAGGGAGGGAGAAAGAGAGGGAGAAACAGCAATGTATGGTTGCCTCTAAAGCACCCTTTATTGGGGACCTGGCCTGCAACCCAGGCACGTGCCCCAACTGGGAATCGAACGAACCGGGACCGTTTGGTTCCCAGCCCACGCTCAATCCACTGAGCTACACCAGCCAGGGCAGAACATTCTATTATTTAAATTGCCAATTCCTTTCCGTGGCATGCAACTAAATGATCACTGACTGTAACTGGCCTGAGCTTATTGCTTCATCCATTTAGCCTAACCCAAGAAAACGTGTCAAAACAGACTCATCTTCAGAGCCCCAACAACAGAATATTAAACTCAAAATTAAACCTTATAGGACTTTTACGTTTCCGATGTATATGATTTCCAGGTAAAAAACAAAGGTAAAAGGTCACAGTGTACTGGCCTCTGAGTAAGTCCTGAGTCTATAGGAAATTCCCACCAGCATACTTTCATGTGACTAACCAGCTTCTCACTTCATGTATTATTCTGCCTCACTGCGATTCAAACATGTGAGAAAGTTTGGCGAAGGGTTTTTGTTCGGAGAATGTGGGACATATTTCCACCAGGTTGGTGGGGGAGGGAGGAAGGAACAAATGCCAACAGTAGTCAACTAATTGTGTCTGCCTTGGCTCCAGTGGGAGGACCATTATGTATTCCGATACAGATGAAAATGGGATATGGCACAGAAGCGCAGAACGGTCATGTGTGCGCGGGACATCTGGCAACCTAACATTCGCATGGGAAAAAGAAAGCATGAAATTTTACAACCATACAGAACAAAATGTCTGAAACTCTATAGCTGAGCTCATTGTTTTTCTTAGCCTTTCTCATTGCTTTTTTCCTGTCAGTTATACCACAGATACCACATAACAGGCAACAAGTGAACCAGCTGCATTGCCAGTGAAGCTCTTATAAGGATTAGAGGAAAAGGCAGCTGAACTCCAATATTACTAAAGGCATTCCCAAAAAGATGAATACCAAAGGGAATTTCTGTATTTCAACGTTTCATGTTTAACACTGCCTTCTGTTGTAAAATTAGTTGTGTTTGAAGAAATGGAGGAAGGAGAGACTAATAAGGGGCAAGGCCAAGTAAAATCCGCGTGTGAATTAATGATATTTAATGGAAAATGTAAACGTGTTCCAATAAGTTTAAATAATTATGCTCAAGTAAAAATGTAGAAAATAAAATTCCTGCCCCAGAAAATACCAAAAATTGGCAGTCTCAACTGCCTTCCACTACTCTCTGCCTCCTCTCCGGATATGCTCTCATCCTGGGTCCTTTTCTCTGCTTCTCTCTCAGAAACCTAAGTAACAAAACATTCACAGATAATTAACCATTGATAACCTGCAATGCGGAGACTTCCTCCTCACTGCCTTTCCATAAGGGGAAGGAAAGTAGATCAGAAAAGCGCCTTACACTGATTTAATAACTTTGTTAAAGCTTTTTAACATAATAAAGACACTGTTATACAGATGAAGAAGGGAAATACAAGCATGGACTACAAAGCTTTAATGGGCCACATAGTGAGGCCAAGTGAGGAGCAGGGGAGCTCCTCTAGATTTCAAATGTAGTTTCCAATTCACCCTGTGACCTTATGAAAGTTAATTGGCTTCTCTTTTGAGGTTGGTTTACCATGGGAAAAATATCATGGTGATTTTTATGCTGCTTACCACTGTAAAATATTGCAAAAGATAATTCAGTTATTCAATAAACATTTTTTAAAAATTTCTATCCTATGTCAGACACTGAGTTAGGATCAAAATGAGATAAATATCACCCCTGGCTGGTGTAGCTCAGTGGATTGAGCGTGGACTGCGAACCAAAGGGTCGCCGGTTCGATTCCCAGTCAGGGCACATGCCTGGGTTGTGGGCCAGGTCCCCAGTGGGGGCCGCATGAGGCAACCACACACTGATGTTTCTCTCCCTCTCTGTCTCCCTCCCTTCCATTCTGTCTAAAAATAAATAAAATCTTTAAAAAAATGAGATAAACATCAAAGAGCAAGCTCAGATATAACCTAAAATGTTACTGTTGCCCTAAAAGCTGCCTAACTCTTTGAAGGGATATTGCGTTTGCGTAAAGAATAGATTAAAGACACATCAATTTGACATTTTCTTTTGTATTTTATATTTTAAGAAATTCCCATTATTGCTTCATAGCTGTGTAGCCTGTAAAAATGAGCAGAATTACATGAGAATTCACATTTTTCCCTCCTATCAGATGTGACAGCTGTTACGTTAGTTATCATTTCAAGGAGTGCTGATGTGGACACTGCACATCAACTATCCTTATTACTAACACTCCTAATTAGTCTCTTTATTGATCACTGATAGAAAGAGAATATAGAACTAGCAGTCAATGAGCACCTATTGTTGGCCATACTCTGCGCTTGCTATTTTACGTATGAAATCTAATTTAATCCTAACAAATGATTGGCAAGATATGTATTATTCTCACGTTATAATTCTAGGAACCAAGTCTTAGTGAGACGAAGGTCACTTAGGAGAGAGACTTGTGAAGTTCTAAGGACTCAAGTCTTTCTCTCAAATCCCATGCTTTTACTGACCCATAGAAAGAATACTATAGCTAGGCAAGTTCATATTTACAGAGAGAGACACTGAAGCCCAGAGCGGTCAGATTCTCCATGGAGGCTAAAGAGCAAGTTAGTGATACAATCAAATCTACAATGCATGTCATCTGTTTTCCAGTTTAATGTTTTTTTTTAAACTTCACTATGCTCACCAAATATGATTAAAGGATTAATTAAATAAGAGATCAAGCAGTATTATTCTTAATATTTACAACTTATTAAGAACTGTTTTCCACAAGAATGAAATTCAAAAGGAAATCCACTTTGATATATGAACACAAGTTTAACATGTTTTCTCGTTTTTATTTTATATGTTGGTTTGGCTAGAAGTTTCCTGGCTTCTTAGTTTTTTCAACTTCTTTCTTGTTGATTGGTTTCTCAAGTAAAATGGAAACCATTATTTAAAATGGCAATTACAGACTTCCTAAGATGGCGGCATAGGTGAATGCGCTGTGCCGCCTCGCACAACCAAACAAGGAAAAAATCAGAAATTTACACAACCAAAAACAGCCAGATCTGACAGAAAATCAAATTGAGAGGAAATCCAACAACCAAGGAATTAAAGAAGATACATTCATCCAGTCTGGTGAGCCGGGAGGAGCAGGGCGGAGGGAGAGTGCTCGGCGACCCCCGCGGCGAGCTGGTGAGCAGACGGCAGGACCGGGGGTGGAGGGCGGTCCCCGCGGGGCTGCAGCACACCCAGGCGGGGCCTGACCTAAGCGCGGCCAGCGCCCGGCTCATCCGGACCCAGCGGGGCCGGGACTGGTGACAGGCAGGCCCACCTTCGCGGGCAGACGGACCGGGAGAGAAAGCAGGGCGCAACCCATCGGCGCAGAGTGAGAGCACCAGTGGGGGTGGAGTCGGCGGCGGGAGGAACTCCCGGCCTCACAGGAGAGTTCGCTGGGGAGACCCGCGGGGGATTGGAGCTGTGCAGCCCGTCCACTGACCCCAGAGCGACCCCCGGAGCCAGCGCAGAGGGGCTCGCATTGCTTGCGGGAGGCGGTGTGGGTGCGGAGAGCGGAGCAGGTGCCATTGTGCGCTCAGGTCCCGCCCTCACAGGCTACATCACAGCACAACTACCGGGAGTTTCCCTGCCCAGGTGAACCCCAAGGCTCCGCCCTCCTTACAGTAACAGGCTCACCAAGGGGAAAAAATGGCCCAAAGAAAGGAACAGATCAAAGCTTCAGAACTAACTGACCAAGAGATAGCCAACCTATCAGATGCACAGTTTAAAACCCTAGTAATCAGGATGCTAACAGAATTCGATGAAAAATTCTCGAAATTGCTTGAACAAATGAGGAGAGATCTTCAGGGAACCAATAGGGATAAGAAGGAAACTGGGACTCAAATCAACGGAGTGGACCAGCAGAAAGAAAAAAAAATCCAACCAGAAAAGAATGAAAAAACAAGAATTCAAAAAACGGAGGAGGGGCTCAGAAACCTCCAGGACATCTGTAAACGTCCCAACATACGGATCATAGGGCTTCCAGAAGGAGAAGAAGAAATCCAAGGAATTGAAAACTTATTTGAACACATAATGATGGAGAATTTCCTGAAGCTGGTGAAGGAAATAGACTTTCGGGAAGTCCAGGAAGCTCAGAGAGTCCCAAAGACGTTGGACCCAAAGAGGAACACACCAAGACACATCATAATGACATTACCCAAGATCAAAAATAAGGAAAGGATCCTAGAAGCAGCAATAGAAAAGGAGACAGTTACCTACAAAGGAATGCCCATAAGACTGTCAGCTGATTTCTCAAAGGAGACCTTGCAGGCAAGAAGGGGCTGGACAGAGGTGTTCCAAGTCATGAAAGGCAAGGACCTACATCCAAGAATACTCTACCCAGCAAAGATTTCATTTAGAATGGAAGGGCAGAGAAAGTGCTTTGCAGATAAGGTCAAGTTCAAGAAGTTCATCACCACCCAGCCTT